>LOEQ01001967.1:46083-56743 GCA_001685075.1 Bramus lutescens | reverse complement strand
GAAAAAGACAAGATCTCCTGAGTAAATTGGAAGCATGGGGACCATGGGAGAGGGCAGAAGGGGAGGGGAGAGGATGGGAGGTGAGCAGAGAACAATATATAGCTCAATAAAATCAATTAAATAAAAAAAAAATAAGGTCAGAGCAGGGGGTAGGTCTGTCTCCAAATCTGGGGATCTTTCTCCATCAGTCCTGACTTCAGTTAATTGTGAGGAGACCTCAGATCTGAGTTTCCTGGCTAATTTCTTGGCGGTCAGAGGCTATGAATCTCAGTAATTATTCCTTCACTGGGCTTAACATCATGCCATATGGGTAGTATGTGTTCAATAAAGATTTATAGTGTGGACGAGTAAGGGATGAATGGAGGAAGAACACAGCTTCCATCGTGGACTCTAGCCTTTTAGGCCTTGCAGGCAAGTTCAGCAATATCTTCTATATCACAAAAGCTGACTCTTTTCATGTGCACAAGGGCAGGTGTGTGTGTGTGTGTGTGTGTGTGTGTGTGTGTGAGTGTGTGTGCACATGAGTGTGCATGCTCAGAATGAGTGTGAACATCAGAAGACCTCAGGTGTCTTTCACCTTCTATGTGAGGCAGCATCTCTCATTACCCTGGGACCTTACCATGTAGGTCAGATTAGCTGGCCTGCAAACTTCCAGACATTTTCTGTCTTTGATCATGTCAGGACTAAAACTATGTGATATGATATGATGTGTGTGTGTGTGTGTGTGTGTGTGTGTGTGTTCTGTTTCTCTAGAAAACCCTGACTAATATAGGTATTTTGCTTGCATGTCTGTATATAACATGTTTGCGGTGTTTGTGGAGGCCAAAAGAGGGCATTAAATCCCCTCGAACTGGACTTGCAGAGGGTTGTCAGCAGCCATGCGCATCCTGGGAATTGAACTTAGGACTTCTGGAAGAGTAGTAGTCAATGCTCTTAAGCCTTGACCATCCCTCCAGCCACTAGCTTTGTTTTTGGCAAAGGTTCTGGGCAACCAAATCAGGCCCTCACATTTGCAATGCAAGTTGGCTTCCAAACCTCCCAGCCTTTAGAATGTAACTGAACCTATATGACCTGCACTGGCCGAAGCCATGTGAATGGAACTGAGAGGGGTCAATTCTAGATGAACATTCTTAGTCAGTGCAGGGCATGACGAATTCCTCTTCCCTTCCACAAAGCTGGGGAGCAGGGTATGAACAGCAGCTGTTCCTTCAGCCTGAGTCCCAGAGTGAGTGAGTACAGGCCAGAGCAGACTCCTCAGCCTACCTGTGGGAGATGTGTCTATAGTCCCTGAGACTTCCTGGTCACTGGGCATTGCAGGCAGCAGAGCCTACCATGTCATGATTGAGGCTCATTTTCTGTTCCCTCCTATTGTATAAAACTGCTGTTAGTCTTTTGGCAAAAAATATATTCTATTTTATTTACATGTGTGTGTGCATGAGTGTCTGTGAAAGCATACGTCTGTGTGTGTGTGTGTGTGTGTGTGTGTGCGCGCATGTGTGCGTGTGCCTTCAGATGCCAGAAGAAAGTGTTGACTCCCTTGGAGCTGGAGTTACAGGCATTTTTGAGCTGCCTGATATGGATGATAGGACATGAACTCGGGTCCTCATGACTGGACAGTAAGTGTCTTGATCATGTAGCCATCTCTCTTGTCCCTGCTCATCTTGTGACAGGAAACTCCTGCTGCATCAGATCTACCCTGGGGACGCTCCTCTCTCCTTTCTGGTCTTTGTTCCCCCCTTACTAACTGTACAGAGCAGCTGATCTTTCCTGAGTCTCCCCAGCAAAGTTTACACTGCTGATTCCACAGCCCCATTTCTTTCCTTTGGGCCTCATCCTTGCTTTCTCAGCATCTTTTGACATTCACCTGTAAAACTGCTCATCTATCAAACCATTGTTAGCCAGGAACAGGGTCGATGACCCTCCATACTTCCCCAGGCATTCCTTCTTTCTGGAGAAGAGAGAGCCATGGACAGACAAAACTGTGATAATGACAGAGTGGGCCTCGGTAGGGTGGGAGCTCGGAACAGCTTCTTTTTTCCCCCTCTTCTCTCTGGTCCATCTGGCCAACTGACTTTATCAACCCTTTTTGCCCACACAGAGATGATATCTCAGGCAGGTTCTTCAATTTCCTGTCACTTTCAGGAAATGAAAAATCCTTTGCTTGCTGCTAGTATCAAAATAGTGGTATGTCTGCCGTGGCATGCCCACTCCCCTGTAATTCTTAATATTTAGTGTCAGGCTTCTTCCCAGTGTCCCTGGAAGCCTGCAACAGGATGTGGCAAGGGGCCTAGGAGCTTTCCTTGTCTGTCTTCTCTCATTCTTGCTGATCCCTCTAGGAAGGCAGCATAGTCTTTGGGGATAGAGGAGGACACGGATGTCCTCATGCACTGGTGCTGACTGGCTTGGGTTTGGAGTTGGATGGGATATTCCAAGATAGGATTTTTCCTTTGGGCAGAGGCCTGGAATCTTTGAACCCTCACCCCATAGGCTGTCCTGCTCAGCGAATTCTTAGGGAAGGTCAGTGACTCCCTCTTCACACTCCTTTAGAAGCTGTCCTTGGGAGGGCTGCTTTCCTTTGCCTTTTCTCCTTCCTTCTGCAAAGTTATCACTCTCCTCCCTGGTTCTTTGTAGGCACTCATGTTCTTTTACCCAGAATCCTAAATTCTGCCAGAAGCCACAGCTATAGTGCTTATAGTGTTAGCTTTAGATGTCCACAACTTAGATCAGGTAGGGAGATCTGGAATATTCTTCCTTAGTCTTTACTTCAGTGACAGGAACTAGCCTCAGAAAGCCAACTGTGGTGCTCTAGTCAGAGAAGAATGGAGACGGAGTCACATGTCCTGCAGGAGGAAGACCCTGCACACCACATAGTCTTCCTGCTATGCCCATCCTTTCCTCCCCTACAGAAGCTCTTTGTGTCATGAGCCCTCCTTTACCCCACCATGATGGAGCGCTGAGCATGACAGGTCATCCGAAACTGATTCCTCTCTACCAACTTCCCTCTCCCAAGTGCTGGCCTTCAAGTAACAACCAGCACAGACTTTTTTCAGGTCAAATCTGTGTGGTCTTTTGTGGCCCTCCCCACTCCGACTCCTGTTCCCAGTTGGTCTGCTAAGGGAGCAGCCAGTCACCCTCCTGTAGAAATCCTTCAGAAGGTGGCCTTTGTTCTCCCATAGTGACTCAGGGAAGGCATGTCACCCTCTCCAGCCACCTCCTTAAAGTCACTCTAGTGGGAGAGCAGCACTGGCTAGCACTTCCATGGTAAAGCAGCAACACTCTAAGGAGAAAATGGCCCTTTCTGACTTTTCAGCTTCTAGCTCTTATGCCCCACTGGCATCAAGTGTTGCATTAAGAGCTGACCTCATTTTGGGTAGCTCCCGTCACCTACACTGCAGTAGCAGGGTAACATTTCACTCCGAAATGTGGATTGTTTAAACATTTATTATTATTATTATTATTATTATTATTATTATTATTATTACTATTGTGTGTTGCATGCCTGGGTACCATATGTTCAGGAGCCCTTGGAGATCAGAAGGCATCAGAACCCCTGGAACTAGAGTTACAGGCAGTTGTGAGCTGCTGTGTGGATGCTGGGAACAGAACCCAGGTCCTCTGCCAGCTTAGTAAGCATTCTAATTGCTGAGCCTTCTCCTCAGCCCATGGGATTGTGTTTTCCCTATTGTTCTTAGTCACTGCTAAGGAATAGCGATAGTTGGCTGAACTGATGATGGAAGTCACATTCTGCACCCTGGAAGGAGTAAAGATCAGAAGCTGCTGGGTTCAGCACACCCAAGCTCACACTTCGCCATGCCGCAATGCAGTTTTGGCAGGACTGAAGATATTGCAAGACATTTGCAGCTCTCCCTTTGACTCTCAAAATTTTGGTCCCCAAGACAGTAGAATTCCTGTGGAAATCTCATGTGGGGAGGAAGAAAAGAGCAAAGTCAGGTGCCAGGCAGAGGGAGAGTCTGTTTCTGGGAAAGAGAGTTCATACAGTCCTGACAACTGTCCAGGTCACAGTGCAGGAGCAACAAGAGGGGCCACACCTCTACTAGCGCCTGCTTGCTTTCCATTTAAGTGTGAATTTCACATCAGGACTCCATGAATGGACTTGAGGTGCACCCCATGTTCCCACTTCTAATGTGACCACATTGAATGCATTTCTCCTTCCCTTCTCCTTCTCCTTCCTCCTCCTCCTCCTCCTCCTCCTTCTTCTTCTTATTCTCTTTCCTCTTCTTTTTCCTCCTCCTCCTTTTCTTTTCTTTCATTTTCTTATCTTCCCCTATCTTTCCCTCTCTTCTAATAATTCCTAGGATGCTCAGCTGGCCTGCTGAGGGTGGGGGTGGGGCCTAACTTATTGGGGCTGTCAGGGACAAAGCTTTGCACCTAGTAGCTCTGGTGAGGACACTTCTCCATCTTCCTTTGTCAGCTGGTGTGTTGAGAATGACCACTGTCAACATAGACACTGGCTTGGAGAGAGAGAGAGAGACATACGTGAAGCTTGCCTGGCTTTCTTAGGGTAAAGTAAGCACACATCCTTGTACAATGTTGTTCTTTGGAGAAGCATCCCAGAGCAAATTAGCATAAGGGACTCAGGGCATCTGCCAGTAACTGTGGAGTTCAGGCTCGTGTTGGGAAGCCCTGTTTCCTCGTTCTTTTCTGACATCTTACTATGCATATTCTGTCCTTGGAACACATATCAACAATTATTTCACTCATGTGTTTTAGTCATTTTTCTCCCTGGGACTTTGCTGGGTCTTTCAAAAATGTAGTTCCTGATAATTGCAGAACCTGTGTTTTAAGAGGGACTATTGGAAGCATATCCGATGACTTTGAAGAGATCCTACTTCCTTTGTGTGTGTGTGTGTGTGTGTGTGTGANAGAGAGAGAGAGAGAGAGAGAGAGAGAGAGAGATGTGGTATGTGTGGTCTCTCTCTTTGTGTATGCTCTCTCTGTGTGTGGTATGTAGTATATTTGTGAGCATGTGTGTGTATGTGTGCGTGAGTGCGCGTGCGCACTCTGTGTATGTCCATGCACTCCCTGTGTGTGTGGTGTGTGTGTATGTGCTCTATCTCTGTGTGTATAGCATGTGCATGCATGCTCTGTGTTCTCTCTCTCTCTCTCTCTCTCTCTCTCTCTCTCTCTCTNAGAGAGAGAGAGAGAGAGAGAGAGAGAGAGAGATGTGGTATGTGTGGTCTCTCTCTTTGTGTATGCTCTCTCTGTGTGTGGTATGTAGTATATTTGTGAGCATGTGTGTGTATGTGTGCGTGAGTGCGCGTGCGCACTCTGTGTATGTCCATGCACTCCCTGTGTGTGTGGTGTGTGTGTATGTGCTCTATCTCTGTGTGTATAGCATGTGCATGCATGCTCTGTGTTCTCTCTCTCTCTCTCTCTCTCTCTCTCTCTCTCTCTCTGTGGCCTTTTTGTAACAACTGCTCCTTTGGAGACTTTTCCTTGGCAGAGCTACTTTAGCATCCCCTGCTTAAGCATTTTACAAGAATTAAGCTCCCTTGCCCCTCCTCTCCCCCTGCAAATGTGGAGTTCTACGTTCTAAAGACAAGTCCCACCTAAATGTAACTGAGGTTAAGCATGAGACAATCTTTTTTTTTTTGACATTTTTAGAACCCAGGCAAACTCTGCAATTCTCTCTAGTCTTTTGTTCTCTGCCACAGTTAATGCAGAACAGGCAATGCCATGAGCTTTAACTTGCAGAAAAGTAACAAAGTGCCGCATCTGTGCTAGAATGTTGCAGTTAGCCCTGAGGGTGAGGCTGAGGTTGCTCAGGAGGTTCCGACCAGAGGGGGAAGAAGACACACACCAGGATTGGAAGGTTGGGCTCTGCACACAGCCCGCCATTTGTCTGTGCCTCTTCTAGTTTCCAAGGCGCTTTGCATTTCCATGCTCTCCAGGATGAAGTTTTGAGGTTCACAGCCTCTGCATCTTCTCGAGATGCCTTCCTCTGGACCAGCCTGACTCCCTCCTATCAACTCTCATCATGGACGACTAGGCTTGTCAGTTCTGAGCAGCTGGGATCTCAGACCCATAACACTATGGTAACAGATTTCACATAAATATGTTTAAGTATAAACTAGGAAGAAGAGGCTAAAAAAAAAGCCCAAAGAAGCTTTTGATTTAAGATGGAGGTTGAAATAGAAGCCACGCTTACTTTTAAGCCGTGAATGCAAGAAGCTTTAGGATGCTGTTGACATGGGTTTTAAGGAACCAAGGTATCTTGAATCAATTTTCTTGAGTGTAAATGTAGGGGAAATGCTTAGTAGATACCTGTATGAGATTCAGTTAGATCTCTAATTAGTTTTCATCAGTTTGACCTAAAGATTCTATTAAAGCTATATCCTACGGAAGTCAAAGAGAATTCCTGTCTTACTGAAAGGTTTTCAGGGTTCTAAGGCCAATTGTCATGTAACCTTGAGTCTGTGAATAGTTATTTGAAAACCCTACATATATTAGAATATTTGTTCTGGAAACTGTGTTAACTAAGGCTGTAAACTTTGCTCTCTATAGGCACGGATTTTATTCTTCTTCTTTTTTTGAGATAATTAACCATTGACTGTGGCTCCATTGATTTAGTTCCAATTAACTCAGAGTATGTAACATCTGCATAGCATCTCTTGGAAGTGGGAACATAGCTAAAGACATTCTTTATTGTAGGAATTTCCATATACACTTTAACAGAGTGACTCTTTAACAGTTTAATTTAGAAATCGACATAGGATTCTTGTTAACAGTATCTAAGGGCTCTAGGACCCCTTGATGCTTAAAAAAAAGAACAAGGATACCCCAAGTTCACTTCCCCTTCTCTATGAGGAGACCCACACAGCAAACAAGGAGGGAAAACATCTCAGAGAGAAGTCAGCACCATTTACTGATTTGAAGTTTGCTTCATCTAGACAACATCACAATGCCACAGTTTTTGTTAACTCGACAAAAACCTCCATACATCTGGGAAGACAGACTCTCTGTTGATTAGCTGCCTTCATCAGATTGGCCAACTGGACCAGGTTTTCTTACTAACAGGAGATTCAGGCTCACTTAAGTTGGTGCAAAACAGGAATCCCCCTCTGCTTTACCTTTTATGGAAAAGCAGCCAGAAGCACCCATCTGTTTCCCCTTTCACTTTATGAGACCCACTCCTCTGCAGTATATTGTATGGTGGGAGCTCTCATTCTATCTTAGGAACTTCCAAGACTCGTGAACGGGGAATAAAAGTCAATTATATTGTTAAGTACATTTGTTATAATTTTTTTCTTTCGGCACACTGTATTGGACCCAGGGTTTTAACATGCAAACTTTGGAAATATATAAATATTTGGTTTAAAGTGGTCTGAGTGACTGCTATGGACCCTTAAAGGCACAAAGTCCAAAGGGGGAGGTGAAGAAAAGGAACAATGAATTTGCTAGCTTTCCTTTGTTATTTTATTATTATTTTTATTATTCCATAGATAGCCAGCTATTTACAGCATTCTTTTCTTCAACTCACCCATCTTTGGGGTGAATTGTGGGAAAGGAAGAGGGCTTGTCTCAGCCCCTAAGCTTGACTGCTTTTCCCCATTCCTAATGTGGCTCAGTGAGGGGTTGCTTCAGTGTTGAACAGTTGAGACCTGTGGGGTCTGATAGACCAGAATCCCAGCTCCAGCCCCGCAGTTCATCTCACTTCCCGCGTCTCTCTTTGTACAATGAAAGGCAAACTCAACACTACCGAAGAACCTGTTCAGTGGATGATGCGTCTGGAGACCACCTTGACCACACACAGCCCCGACTGGACATGTGTTTTGTGTTGTTGAAGTCATTGTGTCATGACTACACCCATTATTCTTTGACAGTAAGACGCCTCACTGTGACGCTAGGCATGTAGAAGCTCAGTCCATGCCAGATCTCTGCTGTTTAATGAGGTTAACGTTTTTCCAAGGCACCCCACATTTCCCAGGTTGTAAATCTGCCTCTCACCCTTGTAGCCAGCTGCCTCTTGAACACGAACCAATTCTCTGTAATCAAGCCCACGGAGATGGCAGTTCCCCAGCCTGCCTCTGCTGGGTACCCACCGCTTCATCGCTCTCCTCGCTTTGAATTGAAATACTCTATGGCATTAATGTTTCTCAGATTGAAACCTGCAGGGTTGGATTTTCAATTTCCCCCCTAGGATGGTAGCAGAACGGGTCTTCCGGAAGACAGATTAATTGAGAGATCTCTGAAAAGGCCGTAGATCTACTGCCAGACAGGGAGAGAATGTCCCTGCCCAAAGGAGCATAGTGGCCTACGGGAGCTTTGTCCAGCTGGGGTAATGAACAGCCAGCAATGCAGTCATGTTGGAACACTAACGTTAAGGGGACTCATGGAGAGGGGGAGGGGCAGTGTTTACAGATCACTGCGCACCAGACTCTGAGTCAAGATCTCTGTGCTCTGTCCCATAGACAGAGGGTAAAAGTCCATAAGAACTTTCAATTAATTAATTTATTTTTGTTTTCATGAGACAGAGTCTAGCTACATAGTCTTAACTGGTCTGTTACTTACTATGTAGCTCAGGCTGTCTTCAAACTCACAGCAATCCTCCTGCCTCCACTTCTTGAGTGCTGAAATTATAGACATACACCACCAAACGCAGCTATTATAAAAATTTCAACATGAACATTCAGAATGGACACTGCCCAGTTCTCTTCTCTCTCTCTGTCTCTCTCTGGAACTTGTGTTTACTAGGCAAGCTTGCTACCATTAAGCTATATTCCCAGACCTTTTCCTACTTTTCATTTTCAGACAGTGCCTTGCTAAGTTATCCAGGCTGGCCTTGGATATCTCTGTAGCCTTGGCAAACCTTGGGCTGTGATCTCCCTGCCTCAGCTTTTGAGGAGCTGGATTAGAGGTCTGCACCATAGGCCGGGACCAGTACCTCTGGACTATTATCCTAGGTAAGTGTCTAGCCTGCCAATGAGACTATCACTACCACCCTTCAACCTGCTGATTCAGAAACTGAGTGCCAGAGAGGTCAAAGTGACCATCTGAAGGTCTCACCCAGAGGAGCAGCGCAGTCTGAAGTGCAGCCCGCTGGATGCATAGTAGACAAGTGTCTACAGCATCCCTCAGCTTCCACATGCGGATTTAGCCGGGTTTACCAGCTGTTCATTTTGGCTCTACCTCTGTATAACACACTGTGTTTCCATCTCACTCCCTTTCTCTGTATCTGTTCTTTGAGCCTCTGCATTTGGGTAGAAACTGAATCCGAGCTGAGGCCCCCTAGCAGCCCTGAGTGTTGTTCGAGGGGCCTGTAGGTGCACATGCTGGAGTTGCCAGCACAAGCCTGTGGGGAAGATGGCCTACAGAACACCACGAAGGATCTTGGGGAGCTGTTGGCTACAGGATCAGCATTAGAAATCTCTTTTACACATTTATGTCCACATTGCGTCTGAAATTTGACTCCAGAGGAGGAAGAAAACAGAGAAATCAATGCCGTGGGGCTCATATGCAGTAAGAAGCCCCCAACCTCCTCCTTATGCCCGATGATCTTTCTGGTCAGTTATCTTAAAATTTTGTGTTTAAAAATTTAAACCGAGCAGGCATTGAGATTCTAGAGGAGACTCAGAGCTTGTTTAGTTACTTTAAAAAATGCATTTGAGTACCTCTATGACCAGCTGTATTTTAGGTGAGGTGGCCAGAAAGAAAACAATAGCAAGAAAGAAAATGATTTTTTTTCCAACTAATAACTTTTCACACCTCATTTTGCCATTAAAGCCCCCTATGGCAGGGAGCCTGCTACCCAGCTGAGCAAGGAATTGGCTCCTTCCTGACTTAGCTTTAGGCAAATACGAATTTATATGGGGGGTGTGTGTGTGTGGTTTAGAGTGAACCGAATTCATTTCAAGAGGTGCAGGCCAATCTCTTCTTTCTATTTTCATTATGCTTTTTCAGCTTGGGCCATTTTCCTCTCTGAAATTGCACTGGGCTAGGAAGAGAAAGGAAAAAGGAAAGCAACTTGAGTGTCGAGTTTCTAATACACAGAACATCTTATAAATTCATGACCTCTCTTCGTTTCTCTTATGTGGCTGCGATAACACACTCTGACAAAAGCAACCTAGGGAGAACAGGTTTGCTCTGGCTCAGGAGTTCAGTCCATTGTGGCGGGGGTCAGGGCATCAGGAGCTTGAAGCAGTGCTGGCTTCACCTCAGAAAGCAGAGAGTGATGGATGCACAGCGCTGCTCAGTTCTCTTTCCCTACGTACACAGTCCAGGGCCCCAGCCTAGGGAATGGCACCACCCACTGCGGGCAGGTCTTCCCACCTCAATGAATGCAGCCCAGGCCCATCTCCCAGGATGTCTATCTCACAGGTGACTGTTGATTCTGTTCAGTTGATGTCATACTCGCCCATGAGATAAGTCCTCCCAAAGGCCTGGTAGGATCTGCAGTTTTATCTCCAAGTCACAGTTCAGGCAGCCAAAGCTCAAGCAGGTGAAGTGACTTTTTTTTTCAGGGTCTCACAGAGTAAACGACATAGTCAAGATAAGAATGGGGTCTCCCAGACTTCCAGGGTGGCCTTCCACCATCCAGTGCCTTAGAAAGACTACTTGTAGTTAGAAAGCCAGTTCTCAAATTTGGCTACAACATCAATTCATTGTATCAGTCTCTCTCTCTCTCTCTCTCTCTCTCTCT
>LOEQ01001967.1:21234-39373 GCA_001685075.1 Bramus lutescens | reverse complement strand
CAAAAGGGGCCAAGGCAGTTTCTTTATTAACCAATGAAAGTAACACATAGACAACATAGACAGATGACCCTCCTACATCACAGGCAGACAGGAACATTCAGGAATCAGAGACAGGTGACAGATTGTGTCCCCCAAACCCAGACATCAGGGGATCCTCCAAGCAGGCAGGAAAAGAAGACCAAATAAGAAGAAAGACCCGCTTTAGCTGGAGAGACTGTTGACGTAACAGTGAAGAATTTCTATGCCAGGTGGCCCGAACTTATCTTGTAAACTCTCCCAAGCCATGTGGCTCAGGGCAAGTTATTTAACCTCTGAGGCTGAGCATAGCCTTCTGTGAAATGGGTACAATAAGCTGGCATGTGAAAAGCTGAGCACAGGTCCTGATATGGGCTAAGTGTGCCAAGAGAGGAAAGGGTGGGGCTACAGGAGAAGTATCATGGGGGACGAAGTCCCTAAAGAAAACCCTAGGCACCAAGAGGGTCACCTGTTACCTGGTTGGAAGTGAAGCAGGATGTAACTCACATTCTTCTACGATTTTCTTCCAGTCCTGTCCCCCAAACTGTTTGCGCAGAATTTGCTAAAGACAGCACAGCCCAATCCTCACTGCATGCTGCGTTCCTGCTCAGAGTGGTCCAGGCTGAGGCCCTCATCCCTGCTGGTCCATGCATGAGACCCAAGGTTCCTCTCTGTAGCATTGCTGACAGGCTCCTTCATGCCTGACCCCTGTCTGTTTGCATGCTTCCTGAACACCAAGATCACGCTAGTCTCTTTAGTTGTCAGGGAGAGGTTGCAGACACTCTTGGACATGGGATGATGGGGTGGGGAGGGAAGCAGGACAAGAAGGGTGGCTGTGTAGCTGAAGGGAGGGGACAAGGCTGTAGACACCCCTCAAGTATAATTATCAGAAGAACCGTGCTAACATAAAAAATGGTAAAGGCAATAATTAAAGACATGACAGAATTCACAAAAACCATAACACCCTGGCTGTCAAGGACCTGTGAGAATATGGGGCTCAGAGACCTGGTCCACATGGGCTTCAGTCGTCCTAAGTAACACTGGGGAACAGAGAAGGTGGCCCTTGACTGAAGGTCCTCTCATGTGTTGGCATCCCTCCTACCCAACATGTGTGCATGTCCCATTTTGTCCTCCCTTCCTGCCTGGTTTCCTGCATCAGGCTAGTGGCCTCCCATGAACTGGGCCCCACATCAGGAATTGTCCCCAGTTCTTGTTCCTTCACGTTCTGTATCCAATCCAAGGGATACAGAATCTGTCAGGTCTCCCCATCTCCTGTCCACTTCAATCCCTCCCTCTCCTCCAGGCTTCTTTACCCCTGCAGAGCATGTTTCCTCAGCAGGAGGATTCCTTTCCCACATCCTGGCTGCAAGTTCTTGGTAGGCGCTTTGTGGACATTTTTCATCAATCTGCTGCTCGCCCTTTTCATCCACTTAACAAGGTCTTACGCTGAGCAAAATTTTCGGCCTTGATGAAACTCAGTCGGCGCGTGTTTTCTTTGAGAGAGCACATGTTTCGAGCCACGTCTAAGAACTCTCTGCCTCGTCACAGGTATTGAAGACGTTTCCTTTTCTGTCCAACAAGCTTCCTAGGCTCACCTCTTACATTTACATCAGTGATCTACTTTGAATTAATTTTTCTATAGAATGTTAGGTTCAGATCAAAATTCTTTTGGGGGGGATGCTGGGGGCCATCCAATTGTTAGAGAAATGTCCTTTCTGCACTGCAAAGAAGTCTAAAAATAAAATAAAAGCTGAGCATGACCGCTCCTGCTGACAGCCCTCCAGAGATTCCCTGTAGCCTGAGAAGTACACTCAGCAGCCCCCGTCGGGATCCTGATGGTCTGGTCCAGCCATTCATCTTCTCCTCCTTGTACAGCTTCACTCCAGCTTCAAGGTCTCTGCTTCTTCCTCAAGATACTGGGAGCTTCTCAGCACCAAGATTTTTGTGGCAGGTTAACCTCTTTCAGGAAGGCTCCCTAGGCGCCTTCTATGGCTGACTTTTTCCTAGCTATGGGGATGGGATTCGGATCACGTGTCTCTTAGCATAGCCGTGAGGCACCCCCACCTCATTCTCCCCATTCACTTCCTTCCTGTCACCATGCCCTGTGATAGGCTTCCTAGCATGGCTGGCTAACCCAGTGTGTCCAGCCCATTTTTTCTCTGCTGATTATCTACCTCCACCTGGTCATTCTAGTCCTCACAACTGACTCTGGTTAAGGCCTTAAGCTGTGCAATCACATAACCTGCATCCAATCCCATACCTAAGATTTTGTGATTACTGGAGGGTCTGGGATGAGCTGCTGGGTCACTGAGATTGCCTCAGTTTCCTCGTCTGTCAAATGTCAATGTGATTGCACTAAAGGTTGCTGTATGATTGGATTAAAGGATTTCACACATGGAAAGAATTTTAGCATGTGTCTGGCACGGGTTATTACTGAGTGGTGGGGTCTGTGAGCTGCGCTCTGGGGCTGGACTCTTACAGGATAGAGGAGGACCAGAGGGCGGTGCCTAGGCAGCCTTCTCCCCACCCCGCTGCACTCAGAACAAGTCTCCTATCATCTGATTGTACTTTAGGTTTCCATGTAAGCCTCACTGACAGTATGACATTGCCAAGAGGAGTTTGAGAGGCACAGACCTAAGAAAGGGCACCGCAATGATGAAGGCCTGGATTTTAGTGTCAACCTCAGTTTTCAGTTTTTTGTCCAATTACCTGTCTCCTTCAGACTTTAGATCTGGGTCACGGGAACTCAGGAGAGATAATCACAGGGGTCATTCATGTATGATGCTCCATGAGAACGAGATTCTGACATTCTTAGTCCTGACCCAGCATCTGTACCAGAGAAGCCCTTGGCAGCAAGTTGGCAGGGAGCCTCTGAGAACCATGGGTGCCAAAGGCCCAGTGCTGCCCAGCAGTGGCCCCAGACTTCAACCCAGTTCAGGACGCCTCCAGATGGCCAGGAATAGACTAGACTTTTGTGGGGTAGGGAGGGAGGGTCATCAGGGAATAGTGTCACCCAGATGCTGTCAAGTTAGGAAGCCCTGGCATCAGCCTCACACATATCAGTGCTACTTGGTGACAGATTTCGGGTTGTGTGTCTAATGTTCCCAAACTCTTGTTCCTTCATCTGCAAAATTACTATGTTTATGTGGGTTTGACATGGGCATTTGAGGGGATAAGGCAGGTGCAGTGTCAGAGAAGCTGGTGCAGAAACACACATAAGCAAATCTACTGAAACACGGGCTCCACGAGAGGATGCTGGGAATCTACGTTTAAGACAACTCCATACCCTGCTTCCTTTAAGCATCTGAAAGATGAGCCAAGCCCAAGAAATACTGGTATCTTCCAACATCACCTTGAACTCTCTTGGGTACCACTTACAGTTGAAAAATTCTCAGACCTACATACAAATTAAATTTTTCTAGAGGTCACATTAAAATAATAAAAAGGATTTTTGCATATTTTATTTAATTCCAATGTATTGCTTCAACAAAATTATAGTTTTAACATATGATGGATATCAATACTAAGATATTTTACATTCTTTAATGCTTTGCCTTCAAAATCCAGGGTATATTTTTATCCACATCACGGCTCAGTTCACATTTTGGATGCTTAAAAAACACAAGGAGGCCCAGGAGAGGTGGCTCAGTGGTTATGAGATCTTGCTACCTTTCCAGGAGACCTGAGTTCAGTTCCCAGCACCCACATTAGGTGGCTTGCAGGCCTATGCAATTATAACTCTCCTGCCCTCCACAGGTACCGGCATGCACGACACACAGCATTCTCTCTCTCTTCTCTCTCTTTCTCCTTCCCTCTCTCCATTCTTCCCACAAACATAAATAAGCCTGTAACCACTGAGCTAAATAATGCAGGCAAAGATGCTGCACAGAGGCCGAGGACCAAGATTGCAACCCTGATAAAAACAGAGCATGCAGGACCCTGTAATATGCCTTTTAGGGAGCACCTTAACCCCAGGCTTGGCTTGTTTTGCTCCTAATCTCTGTCCTTTATTTGGGGTGAGTCAGAATATATTAACAGTAGGTGTTAACTATGCATAGTGTTCTTTGTTGATGGTCTACACCCTGTTTTGGGCTAGATCACATGACCCCAGATTCAGGGGGTGAACCTTCAGTACTTCATAATGTTACAATGTCTGGAGGGAACATAAACATTTTAAACTGTGGCCATTACAGTAGACCCTGAACCCAATATGACAGGATCCTAATAAAATGTTAGGCTAGAGCCATGTGAAGAGGGAGCACACATAGATAGACTCAAGGAGAAGACAGAATCTTCATCTTTGATTCTACCACCCAGTCTGTGGTACTTTGTTATAGAAGCCTTGGGAAATCAATACAGGTGCATAATCTCACTCTAATTCTCTCAGTACTTCTGTAGGGCACATATTATAAAGACACTGGAGGCTGAAGAGGTTAGGCAGTCTCCCAAAGTCCCAGCTGGAGCATGGGATTCCCAGCTGAACCAGGTTTTCATCTTAGGCCTTCCTTTACCTTGACAATGAGTCAAAGCCTTTACCCCTAACCACTGACTGCCCTATTCCTGGAAGCAATTATTTTCTTAATAGCAATGAGCCACAGATGTTCATTTCTAGCCATGTGATTTGGGAGATATTACTGTGGGCTTTGGCATTCACACTTAGAAAAATGAAATGGGCCCTGGCCAACGATTGCTAAAAGTCCTTTCAAATTATCTGCAGAAATTTCCGAATTTCCCACAGTAGAGCAGATGATGAACTCGGTGAGTAAAGTGCTTGATGCAGACACAAATACCTGAGTTTGATTCCCAGTATCCACGTAAGAAGCTGGGTGTGAGCGGTGTGAGCTTGTCAGCTCTGGGGAAGAGGAAAAGGGTAAATCCCTGAGCCTGCCAACCTCGTCTGCTTGGACAGTTCACAGTCAGAGTCTAAAATAAGGTAGATGGCATTCCTGAGGACATCCTAACATCCTAGATCATCCTCACATGTGTATCCGAACACATGTGCACTTGCACCCACATGAACATGCACACACACGAATGAACGCACATGCACACATGAAAATGGCCTCTCCTAGAAGAGGGTGGCAGGAGTAATAGCAGCTTAGTGAAGGTGTCATCATTTGGTAGGTGAAGGTGGCAGTACAGGAGGAACTTCACTGTACACATGGTAGAGTGACATTTAATAATGGTTGACATTTTCTGATCCTCACTGTGGCCCAGGCACCTTTAATAAATGCTTTTTACAGACATTGTTTTGCTAAATGTCTCCAATGACACACATAATTATCCTCACTTTATAGACACAGAGACAGGTTTTATTTGCGCGATTCACTCAGGGAATGATATAGTGTGTGTGTGTGCGTGCGCACACGCGTGTGCACGCGTGCATACATACACATATGTCATACATATGACAATTCAGGTAGCCATGGGAATTACCCGCTGCATAGCCTTTCCCCCAAGCTCTGGAAAGCCCTAGCTATGAAATTAGCTACATTGAAATACAATTTTGAAACAGTTTCATGACCGTTGTCTCATTCTAGCCTGACTTACGGACTCTCATTCTTCATTTTGTGTTGAGTGGACTGAGTGGTTTGTTCTGTTTGAGCATCTGCCTTTGGGAGCTTGTGCTTTGGAACAGTTACTTTGGGCTCAATGAGATAGGGACACAGCCCTGTGTGTTTTAGTCATTTCTCTGTATAATTAACTTACTGCTTGTTGTTTTAGCATAGGAATGACTTCTAGGAATATTCCTACCATCTATTACTTAATGAGGTCCTACAAATGGTCCCATGTCACTATAAATGACCCCTCAGCACCCACTGCAGAATGGTGAGATAACAGAGGAGACTCAGTGTAAGATACATCCAGAGGAGATGGCAGTTGTCAGATGCACCAATGGGAGACGCAGTTGTAAGATGCACCAATAGGAGACGCAGTTGTAAGATGCACCAATGGGAGAAGCAGTTGTAAGATACACCAAGTCAGAGCCAGTCGTGGCAAACTGTCCTGATCATAAGTCATAGGCTGTTGTACTTGGACAATTCAGTTTTTATGGATGTCCCATTAGGACAGAGGTGCCCATGGAGACATTTTTATCTTAAGTGCCATGCATGTTGTTCATTTTTCTGATGGAGCTTTTCCAGATAGAACTGATCACAACTCCTGAGTTCTCAAGGTCCAGGCACAGAGCAGTATTGCAAAGAGTGTTTGAATCTGTGTTTTGTGCAGCTTGATTCTCAATAAAAACCTTCTTGATCAACCATGCCAGACAAGATGGCTGAATTACATTTCTGATCACTTCCTATAAAAGTGTGCCATAAAATGGTTCTGTGGAGAAGCAATCTCAGCATATGCAACCCCCAAATCCAGGGGGAAACAGGAATTCTAAACAGGGAGTCAAGCAGCAAATTAATGGAAATAGTCTTACGCTTCTGGGTATGCTATTTGCCATCGTTGCCAGCTATCTTAATATGGACAATGTGTTGTGATATGTTCTCACACTCATTTGCATCAGATTTGATGTTTGTTACTTTGTTTTTGTTTTTGTTTTGTTTTGTTTCTTTTTTCCTCATGAGGCTCTTTCCAAAGGTCCATTGGCACCTGTTGATGGGAGGGTCCTTGTGGGCACAGCCAATTGACTGTTCCTCCTCTTTGTCTCCAATTCTAGTGACAAAAAAATCCACGCTAATAATTAATAAAATTCCAGCCCCCTTTTTTTTCTTCAGGACAAATTCTCTTTGAACTAATATCTTATGAAGCTCAGATCTGTAACCCCTGTCCCCCTAGCCCAAGAGACACACACTTCTCCACAGCAGTACTGTCATGGCTCCCTTGCAGCTCAATCCCCACTGTGGTATTTGGATCTTTGCTTCCTGAGTAAGAGACAGAGAAAGCCAAAGTTTCTCTTGGGCCTTGGTGACAGCCCTGAGGTCAGCTTGTTTTATCAGAGATGGAATAAAGCCCTTCGGTGTTGGGTACCCAGCCAACTTCAGGAATACTCAAGCGAACTGTCCACCTAGTTCACGGTCAGATGGGAGAAGCACAAGTCCCTATACTGGGACAAGACAGACAAGACCAGAGAAGGGCCCTGAACCCAACCTAGCTGTTAAGGAGGCCTCCTGAGAGAAGTTACATTCCAGCCAGGTTCTGGAGGCTGAATAAGCTCAGCTCAGATGAGAAAAGGCAGCCTCCGTCCATCACACTCACACAACGTAGCAACAATTCAATTGAACACTAACCCAGGTAGTGCTGGGACAGGAATGTGAGATATGATTAAGTTGATGCTAAATTCAAAAAGGGAGAGAAGACAGTGGATCTGGCCTGACCAGGGAAGCTCTTTGAAGGTAGGGCTGACCTCAGAGACTCCAAACAGTCACTGACTGGCACTGTCCCCAATGCAATGCATCCTCCACCTCCCTTCCTAGTGTCTTCCACCCTGATGTAAAGCTTTCCTCATTTACCTCCATTCGCCCTCCTCACCATCTTCTCCACGCACTCTGGGTTACACAATCAACTCTCACAGCTGCATAAGCGGACTCACTGTAATAGGTCTATTGCCTACGAATTGCTCTATCTCCTATTTCTCTGCCTCTCTTATGAAGACCTAACTGATGAGAAGGAAAGATGATGGCAAGATGGTGCAATGAGAAGCTCACGGTGGCTGAAGGCTTTTCGTATCTCTCACGAGGTGCTTGACACTTTTCATTGTTCCCAAGGATTCAGGGAAAAGTATTAAAAGAAGGGAATGATGCTATTTTTTCTTCTTACAGATTGGATAACTGAGGCACAGAGAGACCAGGGGACTTTACAAGGATTGTCACTGTCTCCTGGAAGCCTGGGCCTCACCTCTAGCATCAGACAGCAAGAATAACAGAGATGTGACCCCTGTTCCTGCAGTAAGGAGACACAAGTAGCTCAGATCATGTGGATGCTTAAAGTGGAAGGGATGGGTAGTGAGGGATGATGCTTTTAGGTACCAACGTGCTCTCTCCATCACACGTGGAGTAGGTAGGCAAGAATTGAGGTCAGCGCACCCTGCTGTCAGGAGGAAGGCACACTGATGTCCGCCATGCCATTTGCTGGTTTGTCGTTCCAGGAATGTATGAGCAAACCCAGGCCATGCCGAAGCGTTCAGGAGCAGTGAAGTAACCAGGCTGTCTTGTTGGGCCCATTACATGGCAGTACTTTGTGGTATAGAAGCCTCCCTGTCACCCTGAACCCATAGAACATGGGGACTCATGCAGAGCTCACCATCAGGAACCTGGCAGCCCAAAAGGGTTCCAAAAGGGCTCCCTCTGAAAGATTTTGGGGTGTAGGCAAGGAAAGTACAAGGCTCAAGTTGAAATCCCCTCTGGTGGTGTAACCTTCGGCATTTCACAGGCAAGAAGAGGTGAGTCTCCTAAGCTTGCATGTAAGAACATACTTGCTCCAAGGATGAAGAGGTAGCTTTGTTCTTCAGCTCAAGATGTGTTACTGATTGTAAAGATACAAAGAAAACAACTTGGCAACCATGATACTCAGAATTATTGATAACGTCAACAGTACTTTTACTTCCTTTATATCTTAAAAACAGTTCACAGTTTACTGAACAGCTGTGTACATATTTCAGTGCATAATTTAAAAAATTATACATTGTTATTATTTGTGTGTGTGTGTGTGTGTGTGTGTATGCTGGGGAGGCACACACATGCCAAGGCTTGGGTGTGGAGATCAGAGGGCAACTTGTGGGATTCGGGTTTCTTCTACCACGTTGATCCCTGGAATCAAACTCTGCCCATCAGGTTAGCAGGTGCCTTTATAAGCTGAGCCATCTTCACTGGTCCCCTATCTCAGTGCTTAAGGTGATACTTATTATAATTATTTCCTTTTTACAAGTGGGAGAACTGAGGATGGTTAAGGGATTGGTTGTGGATCTTGTAATTGGAAGTTACAGCTGGTCTTGGCCTCCAGAACCCCCTGACCTTTCTGAACTATACCATGATGTTCCCTGGAGACTTGTCTCTGGCCAAGGATGACTTCCCTCCATTACTCATGGTCCTGATTTGCATTCTGCATTAATAGTACCAGAATAGATAATTCGTTCTTGAGAAGTGGAGGGGAGGAGGAGAGAGGCTGTGAAGGGAGCAGCCCAATTGCAGCAAAGATGTGATAATGAATTTACACCAGCGATGGTCAAAATGTGGTGATTAATCATACTCCACCTAAGAAGTAGGCATTTATGGGATGCCAGTCAGAAGAAAATATTTGGAAGTCCAAATCTGAAAAATGTCATAACCAGTGTTTTGAATTCATAGATGTTTTGGGTGCTCGTGTAATACCTTGGCATTCATTTACAGAGAAAAGGACTATCTCATCTGTCTTTGAAAGCCCCAAAGGCTTAGAAAAACACTCCTGCCACCGTTCATCTCTGAGCCCTGTGGGGTGGGCTGTGTAATACAAATGGGACAAAGGTGTTCGTGCTCAATATGATGCCTAGAACAGGAGCTCACGAACTTGGCTCCTACTTGTCTCCTATACAAACTCCCTCTTTCCAGCTTGGTGTTCTCTGGCAATTTCACATCTATGCACTCGTTTTCAGGATCTGTAAAATGGGATCTTGATCCCCAGCCTCTAAGCTGCCAGGATTCAGTGACACAGCTGAACTAGAAGCAGTGGTGGTGGTGGTGGTGGTTGTGATGGTGATGATGATAGTGGTGATGATGGTTGTCTTCCACATGGCATTTATTTATTTTATTTACTAACCATTACTTTTGGGTATCATGTAGCCCAGAATGGCCTCAAACTTAATATATGGCCAAGGATGACCTTGAATTTTTGACCTTCCTGCTTTCTGTGGTTATAGGTGTGCATCACCACAACTACCTCTGGTTTGGTTAGGTTTTTTTTCACGATATTTTTCAGAAATTTATAGTGCCGTACATAAGAAAGTTGTATAGTTTTCCTTTTTTATTATTTTTAAGATTTATTTTGAAGTGTGTGTGTGTGTGTGTGTGTGTGTGTGTGTTCAATGTAGATGCCAAAACAGGTCACAAGAGGCTGCCAGAACCCATGGAGCTGGAGTTACTGTGAGCTGCCTGATGTGGGTGCAGGGAGCTGAACTCTGGTCCTCTCTAAGAATAGTACATGCTCTTAGCTGAAGATATCTCCCCAGCCCCTGGTTTGTCTTCTTGAAGCAAATAGAATGCCACAAACCATAGCACAAAGCTTGAATCTTTGTTTCTTTATGGTCATAATCTGAATGCCAAAGAAAAGGAAAAGGGCCTCCTGCTGCCTCGGTGGGGGAAACACAGGGCTGGAGCCTGGTTCCAGTCATTTCTTTCAGACTGTCAAAGTGGCTTTGGGGAATGCTAGTCCTATACTCCCTAGGAAACATTGTATACTTACTGATATAAAATGTCCATACTGAGGACATTGATTCAGACCTGCAGTCTAGTATTTACCGGTGTGTAGCCTCTGAAATGTCACTTTGTCTCTCAGAATTCCTGTGTGTTGAGACGATTAGGGCACTCCTTGAATTTTGTTAGAATTGAGAATATACCATCGCCAAACAGCAGCTTGGGCTTCAAAGTTTGTTATGTTACTGTCATAATGTTGTAGAAGTAATGTAAAATTGTAAAAATCACAAATGTTTGTCAACCTGTATAATGCAGAGGTTAAACTTGGACCAAATGCTCACTCTCTGTGACTGTCAACTTTAAGAATAACTTTTAAAATAAAGACTTATTTTTTGTTTATGTATTCATGTGTGTGTGTGTGTGTGTGTGTGTGTGTGTGTGAACATGGGTGCAAAGGCACCTGAGAGACCTACAGAAGGCATTTGAATTATGAGCTACCCAACATGGATGCTTGGAACCAAATGCAGGTCCTCTGTAAGAGCAATGTATTGCTTTTAACCTCTGAGCCATCTCTCCAGCCCCTATTGTCACCTTTAAACACTACGTCAAAACAAAAACATGCATGCGCCTAAGATGGGCATGACACTGAAAACATGATGCTGCCAGCATCACTAGGGGTTTCAAGATTAGAGTCACTTGGCCTTCACCCACAGCCTGGCATTGTGAGGCTTTAGCTGCAAGTAAAAAACAAACAAACAAACAAACATTACTTTGCCCCCTCTATACAATGACGTTAAAGCCGGCAGGAGATTAGGAGATGGAAACCCTCAACCCAGTCACTCTCTAGGCTTATGATCCGGAATGAGTCTTTTATTCTCCTGAACCCCAGTTTTCTCATTATTTTATGCATTCAGTCAATCTGGCACCAGTCACACACAGATTGTTCTAGAACAGTGTCTACTTTTGTGAGAATAATACAGCAGGTGAACCAGAAGCAAGCCAAGTAACCATATGAAAAATGCCAGGTATGTACTACACCCAGGCCTGGGGATCAGGTGAGATCTGCGAGAACTAGGTCCCTTGTCAGCTGCAGAGGACTGTCTCTCCCCCCCCCCATACCTAGGCCAGCATCCAGCACAGTGGAAAGGGAGGGATGTACTGCATAGAGCAGGCAAAATTTCAAAGTACAGTAACACTTGAGACGGCTCTTAAAAACTGAGCCAAGAAGCCGGTAAGGGGATGATAGAAATGTACCCTCCAAGCAGAACTTAAAATAAGTGCAGGGACAGGCAGGGGGAGTGTTTGGAAGGCATGGGGAAGAGGAAGCTAGGTGCAGGCGCCATCCTGAGTGTGACTCTAGGCAGCATTGCAAAATCGCTTGGAGAAACAGATGCAGTGGTATTATTGTTGCATCTTGCTTCCTTGATGTATAGGCATTATAGATTTATCTTGTAATTGTTGTTATGGCTTCAGATTTATTTTGTTGGTTCATGACTGATCATTAGTAAGCGAGCGTACGCATGCTGATGTGAGGCTCGGCTCTATGGCGTACATTATTGAGGGATCCATTCATTCACGCCACAGTTACTTTATTCTGATAAAGGCTAATTGCTGCTCAGAGTGCCTTACCAAGGTAATTTGCTGAAGCATGAGTTTGAGCATCCCTGGTTCTACCAGTCTCACACAGAGGCTACGTGGGAGACTTGATGTGTGCTCTTTCTGCTCTGAGTGTGTGCTTCTGGCCTTTGGGAACACTGCTCAGTGTTGGCCGCCGAAAGAAACTGGGTTTTCACCAACGGCATTTCAACACTGCATCCTGCAGCTGCAGCTGCATCTCCCTCCTTCTCAGGCCGCCACAGCCGGTAGGCCTGTACCCACAGCCTGCCTGAGCACGGGGTAGACATGAAGCAGAGAGTCGCATGCGGGAGAAGGAGAGGGAGTAGATGAGAGACAGGGAGATGACAAGAGGGGGGAGGCGGGGCTCTAAGCAGTCAACGGGTGACAGTGTGGGAAGAGAAGATGCAGGCTTTGTCAACACAGGAAGGAAGGAAAGGAAGCAGGTGGGGAGAGGGTTAGAGCGCGGAGAGTGAAGAGAAAGAACTAGGCAACGGGAGTTAAACCTGGGAGAGGATGGGGATGTGAAATTGGGGCAGGAGGGGAGCATAGGAAGACTAGAAAAGGGGGAATGGGAATAAGATGACTGTGTAGACAGTCTCCCCAGCATCAGTGCTCACACGGGAATTCTGGGTTCACAGAATGTTGCAGAAAGCTAGCCTGTACCTACTCTCCGGTGTGAGGAAGCGCCATGTGTCAAAATATTCAGGGGTGATGCATGAATTAGCAGAGATCAATTTGTGTTTAAGGAATCTTGATGGAGCACCCCACAGCACAAATCAAAGCCATCAAGCAAATGAAACCGTTCATCCGATTAACACACGCTCGGTACCAGGCTCTGCAGAAGCAAGGAACTCAGGCTGGCGCCCCAGTGGTGGGCAGGGATTAATTTTGTTTGCCTACTCACCACTCTGCTTGTGCGCTCTATGAAGGTACAGGAAATGGTCCTCAGGGATGTGTTGTAGGTTCTGGTTAACAGTCTCCATGCCCCAGAGCTTCTAACAATTGCCTGGAAATGAGCCACCGCCTCTGGCAGGTTAGGCACACGTCCCCATCTGATGCTCACAGACACTGACTCTTCAGAAGCAGGACCAGAGCAGACCCACTACTACCCAGCACTCTCTGCTGTTTACAGTGCACCAGGGCAATTCTGAGCTGAGGAGTCTGTGCCTGGCATAGCCATGGGTTCTGGCCATGTCCTCAGGCGGCTTGGGCAGGGACATCACCAGGTGGCAGCTGGGCTGTGGGATCTCAGGTGGGACCCCAATAACTCTGTGCTGCTCAAGTTATTTCCTTTGTTCAAAGCCTTGCACCCGAGCTTCTGCTTAGATGTCCTGATAGGACAAAGATTCTGCCCTGAACCGCTGATGCGACAAACACCTTGCCCCGCCGCACAGGTAGACTAGTTCTGGGAACCCCAGGCCTGAGCTAGATAGAGCTCTTGTCTAACTCAAAAAGACGTTTGTGTGTCTAGATCTCTATTCTCCTCCCTCCGTCCTCTCCTCCCCTTCCCCTGCCTTGCTGCTTAGCACACAATGACTTACTGAATTCTATTATGTGTCAGGTGCAAGTTGAGCTTATTATGCTCCACCACTAGCTGGGGAGAGGGGTGCTAGTCACAACAGCCATAATGTGGGCGTAGCCTAGGTAGCCGTGGATATATGGATGAAGAAAGAAGATGGAGTATTACTCAGCTATAAAGAAGAAGGAAATTGTATCATTTGCAGGAAATCATATGGCACTAGAAACCATAATAAATAAAAGAGACCAGACTCAGAACCACAAATACTGTAGATTTTGCCCCCTTCACATACAGAACCCAGATTTTCTAAGCACAGATATGAAAATAGAAAGGGGCCTATCGGAGGCAAGACAAGATCAGCAGAAGAAGTGGTGGGGGGGGGATGCAGTGAAGGTGGTCAAGCATGCTGTGTTACGATCTCATGATAGAACCTGCCCTTTGGTACAAATCGCGAATTCTCATAAAAAATACAATGTAGTCCTTCAAAGCTACTGTAACAAAGCATCACAACCCAGGTGGATTTTACAAACAAGGAAATTTTCTTAGAGTTCTAGAAGCTGGCAGGACCAATTCGGATATAGGCGGCAGCAGTATCTGCTACAGTAGCTGCCTATTTGGCTATGTTGTTATGTAGCCCTCTGGGGCTGGGGAAATAGATCCTATGGATTTGTGTGTTGCAAAAATTAAATAATTCCGGAAGGTTGAAAGTTCAAGATCAAGGTACTGGTAGATTTGGGGCCTAGAAAAACATGCCTCCGGATTGATGGAAGGCCAAATTCTGACTGTATTCTCATGAGGCTGTGGGATAAAGGAGCCCTTGGGGGCCGCTTGCATAAGGGCACCTATCCCATTGGTGAGAATTCCACCCTCATGAACTGATCGACCTCTCAAAGGCTCTCCCTCCTAATATCACCACCCCAGTGATTAGTTTTAATATGTGGACTTTGGGTCATATATCCATAGCAGATATTAGATGATGATATTTGCCAAGGAGGATAAAGAAGAAGGAAGCAGGCTTCCTGTACAGATGTATACAACAGCAACATGAGAATCCCAATAGCACAGAGAAATCCTACTTTTCCCATGGGACAGACCCCATGGACATGACTCACGCAGGCCCTGTCTGGCTCTGGGTGTGCTTGGTTTCATGAGCACCTGGAAATTTAATTTTCCAGCGTATCTTTGGACAAGGTTTCTGAGATAAGGACACAAGAAGTCACTGTAGTGGCTTCTTGAATGAACAGTGGCAGCCTGGCACCTCTGTTGTGACATGACTTGACTCAGAGACAAGCTGTATCTGCTGGGTTCAGGGAGACTATGACTGCTATGTAGGTTTGGACAGCTAGTACAGTGGACAGCCCAAGAGATGTTCTTTTTCCAGCCTGCACCTGAGGGGAGCTCCCAAGGGTTGGCAGGACACATTTCTCAGCCTGCTACTCTGATCCACGCTAACCCTTGGAGGCATTGTTGGGCCTAAGCACAGAACAGAGCTCTGAAAAACAGTTTCTACCTTGGCACTGGATCTCACCGGGTTCGCTCAATGGCTGGAGTGTGGGTTTTCATCACTCACACGTCCTGGACGTAGAGAGACCTTGGACCCCCTGCTGCGACAGTAGCCACTCTTCAATGTTCTGAGTTGCTAGACTTGGGCTGACTCCACAAACTCCTCTTCATATCACCTTTTGATTGTGTTCTCCTGGCTGAACCCTTCCAGGTTTCTAAACTGGAGCTTCCTATTGGCTGTGTCTTGCTATTCTCCAGGCTCCAGAGGCTCAGATCAGCGTGTACTATTTTGTTTTTCAGAGTGAGCATAGCAGAACATTAGATACTGTTTACACAGCATTCATCACACCTCCAAGGGAGGCTGAGTCAGGACTGAGTTGTGGGATTGTTTGCCCAGAGTGTACTTTTCCTCCTGACCACACAGCTTGCTTCATGAGTCCAGGCTCCCAGTGAAGCTCACACTGTAAACAGATGCTGAATCCCAGGAGAAGAAATGAATGGAGGTAATGTCCTTCACTTGCTTTATCTACAAACTCTGAGACAGCATCCTTTCATTTCCTTGACAATAAGAACCATCATCTGGTGTTTGCTAAATCCGTCAGTTACAGGGGCTCTTGGCCCTAGCATCAGGGATTTTAGGGCTTGACCTTAGGAAGCGGTGTAAGAAGACATCTCATGGCCAGTGAGATGGCAGGTAACGGTACCAAGTCACACACAACCTAAAGTCTATCTCCAGGACCCAGATGGTAGAAGGAGAGAACTGATTCCTGAAAGTTGTCCTCTGTCCACCACACATGCGTTGTGGCCTGTGCATCTCTCCCACATACAAACACACACATACAAACAAGTCATACACTCAAATAAATTAAATGAGATTGTTTTTCTGAAGGTCTCAGTCGATTCTTATTATCATGAAAATTTAGGAAACTGAGGAGAACACAGCAAAAATAGCTGACTTCAGACTGACAACAATTTTATCTTACTTTTGTAGTTATTCCCTCTGTATGGGTGGGGGAAGGAAGCAGGGAAGAGACCCCACAACTCTGGATGGCTCCACGACCTTTCTCTCAGCACCCTGTCAAGCCACATCTCAAAGCAGAGAATCTGTCAAGTTCACGTGCAGGAGAAATGAGCAATCACCTCAGTGACATGATTGAAAACCCCCCAGGACAAGGGAATTTGCAGTGCAGAAGTGGTGGCTCAGAAGTCCCCTTTATCAGAAAGTGTTTTCATCCATCAAAGGGTAACCCAAAGGATGTCCTTTGAACCTGGTATCATTCATCCAGACCTCTGGTGAATGAGGTAGTGACCAATTATCTTGAGAGAAAGAGAGAAGAACACAAGAGGACATCATGGACTAGGAGGAACGGGTAGTCATTGATTGAGACAGTGTGCAGCATCTCACAGGAGAAGCTGTTGGGATTAGCAGACCACAAGACTCTTGTTCTTCAGCCCACAGTTTCTCCTGCATACCTAACCTTTGCCTTACTCCAGCCCCCGAAAGCTGCTTGATGTCTGAACTACCATGACCATTTCTAACACTTTCCATGATATTAATTTTTAACTATGATTTTACATGTTTATATCTATATTTTTTGTTTCACTCAATTCAGGATTTTAAATGTCTTCAAGACTGAGACAAGGTCATGCCTACCTTTACATCCTTCAGGATATCCCTCATCTCCTGAAGATGCTCAGGGAATGTCACAAAGATTGCATCATCAGGTGGTTGGGACACCCTGAGATGACTTCACAGACTTTAATGCCCTTGGTAACCTGTTTGAGAGGAATGCCATGGGGAAGGTGGATAAGATGAAGGTCCCAGGGGTAGGAGAGATGGTTCAGCTGTTAAGAGTGCTTATTGCCCTTGCAGAGGACCAGAGTTCAGTTCCCAGCACCTATGTCATGAAGTTTAAAACCACCCGTAACTCCAGATCCAGAGGGATCTGGCGCCCTCTTCTGGACTCCTTGGGCACCCACACTCATGTGTGCATGTACACTTCTATACATTACTTGAAAAGTAAATTTGTTTTTTGTTTTTTGTTTTTTAAGTTCAGATCATGGCTCAGCATGTCTAGGTGGGGGTTGAAATGGTGCACTTCAAACATGCTCCCATGTAACACTGCTTCTGGCTGGGACCACACAGTGGAAAAGGAGTCTTAGATTATCAGCATTATTCCATGTACTGCCTCTTGGTGATCTGTTATTTCAGAGGGAGAAATCAGCAGCTGGGTCTGCATATCCCAGCATGCTCTTTTCTATCTGGAATTCAGGCAGGCTATCTAAGTCAACATTGTTACATGGTCTTCGCACTAATTAAATCACTGGGTGGGATTTGATTCAATTCAGTTTAACTCAACTCAATCACTGCACCAGGCCAAAGGACCAGCTTGCTGTCTGGTTTTGCCCATTTACATTTTGACAATGTCTCAACTATCACCTATATGCTTAGTTTGCCCCTAAATATTCTAGCACCATTATACCAACTGCATGAGATAATTAAAGAAGAATGCTTCTATTGTGTTATTATTTTACATATTCTGGGCCTCTTCTGGCTGAAAGCTGTTCCTACCCTGCTAAATGGAGTGGCTCCCTGTCTGTCTCCCTGGACAGGTATGGTGATCCCAGGCTGTTCTGCTTCCATCCCTTCTTTAATGATTCCTAAATATGATGTGGTACTACATGGTTGATGAATCAGGAACTCTCGAAGGTCTTGCTCTAATGTGCTACAGAAAAGGAACCATGTCCGTTAGCCTGGTTCTGAAAGCTGAGCGGTACACTGTCATTATGATCTGCCTGCATAAGCCCATGCTGCACTCTTTCATGCCAGAGCTGGTGTCTGTCCTGGTACCACAGGGTACTCTGAGAGCTCTTCTGCGTGTTCCTTCTTCCTAAATTTTCTTGTGAAGGAGAAGAAGTGATCCACACTTGAGCAAAAACACATTGGTCTTGGGGGTTTTGCATGATCATGTCCTCACTGAGATTGAGCTGTTTTCCCAGCACAGGCTATCAGTTCTGCACTTTCTTGTCCAGTACATTGATAAAGCATTTGTCATGTGCTGTGCAAATCCCCTCTCTCCATCTGCCCATCTGCTATCTATCTATCTATCTATCTATCTATCTATCTATCTATCTATCTATCTATCTATCT
>LOEQ01001967.1:0-20541 GCA_001685075.1 Bramus lutescens | reverse complement strand
TATCTATCTATCTATCTATCTATCTATCTATCTATCTATCTATCTATCATGACTTCCTATGGATATGAAATGAAGGTATTTGATTATCTAGGAATAAAGCTAATGGAAGTGGAAATACAGAATCAATAGCAGACTCAGTCAAAGGAATGCATTTTCAAAAGAACACAGTACAGCTTCCTGCTTAGTAATCAGAAGCAAAGAAAACATTTGATTGTGAGGATCCTGATGGTCAATGCATAACAGGCCGTAGAGTCGGTTGTAGGATTAACATTGGACAGAGTATGTGACCTTTCTCTGTTAACTGGCACATAGTTCTGAAAGCAAGTCCTCTAATGAACATTTACACAGGGCAGCAAACAGCACCCTTCACACACCTGGAAGAGTTGCCTTGCATCTTTGTAAGACCTCTTCCTTAATACACACCATTACCAAAATACTCAAGGGCCACTCTAATAAGCAAATCCTCAGCTCTAAGAGGACGGTACTTAAAATTTCTAAGAAGAACGGCTTGAAAAAAATATTAAATACCATAACACAATTTTCTACTTGTTAAATTAAAAGAGCTCATTGCCCCCAAAATACAAGCTGCATGAAGTGAGATCCAGTAAAGCAGTGAAAGTGTAAGGCAGAGCCCAAGCGATCTCCGAGCTTTCTCCTGATTGTATGTAAGGTGCCACTGGCTGTGG
Organism: Bramus lutescens; assembly: GCA_001685075.1. Taxonomy (NCBI): domain Eukaryota; kingdom Metazoa; phylum Chordata; class Mammalia; order Rodentia; family Cricetidae; genus Bramus; species Bramus lutescens. The sequence goes on along the minus strand of LOEQ01001967.1, from coordinate 19,855 downwards.
AATGAGCTACACGGAGATGTCTGGATTGTTTGGATGCAGACTCCATCCCCAGCTCTAACACTTTATGTCTAAGGGACCCTGGCAAGCTACAGTCAGATTCAGTGGACATATATGTATGGATATGGATATATCAGATGGATATCAATGTGGATTAAAAATTAAAGGAACTAGTCTATTAAGGTGCATAAGATTGTGTCTGGACATTGTAGTCATCACAACCAGGAAACAGTTGTTTTTTATATTATTACTCACGATAATTCTAGAAATCACCCAGAATATTTATTATGCAAGATAGTTAGCTTCTAGATGCTATGGATATTAACATTCAAGTTTAATTAATTATCAGGTAGTTAAGATATGAAACTCAAGACCTTGTGTGTAAGCACTCAGTACGTTCAGAGGCCGGTGGTTGCTGTGTTGGGTGAGAGAGGTAAAAGCAACTTTCCTACGTTCTCATCATCACAGAGAGTTTTGTAGGGGAGAGTTGACTCCAGAGGGACGCATAATCTGTGTAGCATTTAAGTTCATACTCACAATGCTGTTCCTTTCAGGGTCGCTAGCATGTATAAAGAGTGGACAACTGAAGGTTGGAAACCTTTGAAAAGGTTTGGAAGACAAGGATCTCAGTTTTCCAAATAAATCAGATCAGTTGTGTTTAAAACAAAGCAGAAGGCAAAGGAACACAGAAGGGACTGGCCTAACAAACTGCCTGTCTTCCCCACACCAGCCCATAGGGAGGGTGTGGAAGGCAGACCAAGGAGTCATCTCCTTGTCTTGGGAAGCTCAAGACCAGACCAGAGCTTACTCCAAAGCTGGATGGCCTACAGAACCAGCCCCTAGTTAACCCTAAGTTGTTTCCCAGTGTAGGCACCCTTACAGCCACACAAATATGTATGTCCACAGAACTGTCAGAATGAAGCCTCCTCTCTTGTACAACAATAGGAAAATAAGCCAAAAGGTGCTCTTCTCCTGATTTTAGTTAGTAACTTCTTCCATCGGGAAAAGCTTCTAGAAACAGAAAGAGGACTGTAGACAACAATTCAATGGAAATCTCCCTCTCCTCTGCTGTCGACCTAGATGCTAAGACTCTGTACGGCTGACTTTTCTGCTTCACCCCCATTGTGCTTGGCAACGAACTCCACAGTGAGTCGCCAGACCTCTGAGGAACCTGTAACCGTGAGCTGCAGTCCCATCAACAGCCTCTTCTTTTCTTCCTTGATCCTGTTAGTAGCCATATGACCATGGATAATCTGCCCTTCTGTACTCAAAAGTGAGAAAACATTACAGGAGAAGAGATGTGCAGAGTTTGTAGTCCTCCACATTGGCTGAGCAGGACTGGCTGGCAACTGCAGGATGAAATTACTAAACTCTACACGGCAAGTGTGTGTGTTTGCAGGTGTATGTGGATACATACATGTGTATGCATGTTTGTGTGTATATGTATGTATAGGCTAGTGTACAAGAGTGTGTGTATATGGAATGCATATGTGTCTCTGTGTGTTTGTGTATATATGCATGTGTGCATGTGTATATATTATATAAATTATATATAATATATGCAGTGTGCATGTGTGGGGGGGGTAGCAGACATAGTGTGCACTTCCATATCACAGGTCTTCCTAAATCAGGGTGCAGTTACAGTGTGCTAAAGGTTGAAAGGACCTTGAATCTTCATGCCAAGGCACGACAGTTCACTATGACTGATGAGCTTGGGTAGCTAATATTTACTGCTTACCACTGAAGGCAAAGACTTGAATAAGAAAATGACACTCTTGACCAAGGTCAACACATTTTTTAGAAGAAAAATAAAGCATTGGCTTTGTATTTATCACAAGAACAGAAATCCGTTTCCACTGACAGAAATTCATTTCACCTGCAAAACCCCCTATTTCTCCCCGTCTACTTTCCACCCAGACCAACCCCACAAGATGGATTTGTTCACCAGCTCCCCAGAGGTAAGGAAGATAAAGGCTTGCGAACTCCACAAGTATGTTCTCCCAATTATCATAACAGGCATTTTTTTTTAAACTCGGCAAACCATCTATTCAGATTAAACTCCAGCCCAGGAGCCTTTTATTTGAAGATTGCCGGTGAAGGGTGGAAAGGCATCTCCATTGTGTGATTTTCACAGCTTTAATAGCCCAAAGGGAAGCACTGAAAGAGATCCCAGTATTTGTGTGTAAGTGATTTTTCTTAGGAAAGATCTAAAAATACCAGTAGCAGCTCCTTTTCCTATCCTTTCCCCTTAAAGCCAGCCTAAGACCTTTCTCTATTTAACCAACCAGAACAACGTTCTAGAAATCTCCTGATATTACCCTCATGTCTCAGTGCCCGTAAGATCTAAATAAACAAACAGGGCCAGCCAGTGTATGGGGGCTTCAGCCCTGCTTAGCACCAGGGATACATTTACCCATTTAATAACTGTTATTTATCCAGACACTTAATTGCACTATTGCAAACATGCATAGAAACCCTCAGTATCTCAGTTGTTGAGATGAGACGGGTGTTTGGAACTCTGTCCCCACAGTCCAGTCTCTTCTGCAAGCGAGTGTCCAGGTGTGTTGCTTTTCAATCGAGCAGAAATACACCAATGAAGAAATGGAGTTAATTCTGTACTTAAGAGAGAAAATATAAAGAGATGTTCTGAGGTTAGAGCATGGGAAGATGAGAGTCAAGAGACTCCACCTATGATCTGAGCTGTCCATCCACTTATGGCCACTGTAACTATGCATCTTTAAACTACGCCCATCATGGCAGCAGGTGGAAACTTCTAGAATGGTTGAGTCCATCATCAGCTTTCCTCTTCTCTGTTTCCTCCACCTCTCTTCTATCAGTCTCTTTAACTGAGAGATTTTTGTTTCTGTCTGTCTGTCTGTCTGTCTGTCTGTCTGTCTGTCTGTCTATTTTGACTGCAGCCTTCCTTTCCTGCCACTCCTCTCAGCTTCCCCTTTTCCCCCACCTCCCTGCTCCTCTAATTCCCTTCAAAAAGAGCAAGTCTCCCAGGGATATCAACTGAACACGGCATAACAAGATGCAATAACCCTAGATATAAGCCCTCATATTGAGGCTGGATGAGGCAATCCAATAGAAGGAAAAGGTTCCCAAGGGCAGGCAAACAATCGAGACCCCCACTCCCATTGTTAGGAATCTCACAAAAACCCCAGGCTAAACAACCACATTTTTAGCTGTCATTAATCCCTCATATTGACAACAAATGAAACACGTGGCTTTACACGCTCCTTGTTAGATGAAATGTTGCACTTGCCTTTGGTCTCTGTTTATGATCTATAGGCCATGTGTGCTTCTGAATCCTGGGATCCAACCATGAGTTGATTCAATTGGTCCAAGCCAGTTTCTAATGCCCTTAGAAACTGCTCTTACTCTCTAGAAAAAGGCCCTAGGACTTCATAAAGTGTTTTTAGTCATGAGCCAGAACCTCTGGAATAACATGGAAGCCCCACCCCTTAAACTTTGGCTTCTTATGATTTCTCTTGCCCTTGACCAATGCTTCTTCTTTCAAAGGTTTCCTCATATTTTCAATTCTTGTCTAATTCCTTCAGAGTGATTTTGCACTTTCTCTGTTTTTGCCTTGTGATCTTGTCCTTGCTCCTGGGACTCTCTGCAGGTCCCTGGCCAGTCTGCCATGCGAAGTCTACTCAGCTCTGTGATTGCCTGAGGGTCTCAGAGCCCTGGTCTTGGAAAATGTCCCTGGTGAAACCAGAGAAGGGGGCTTGTTTGACGGGTTTGTGAGTCTCCCTTTGAAGGGTGATAATAATGTTTCCAATAAAGATACACAGATCCCATTCCTGACACTGGCCACTCTCAAAGGACCTCATTTCTCACAGAGACCCTTTTGGGGTCTCAGTAATAAAGCAGAGCTTTGAGTTCAATGAGTGTCAATGTCCCTGACTGACAGGCTGACTGAATGACTGGATCCCCTTGCCATAGTTTTCTGGCTCTTGGGTGGCAGAGTGAAGGACCTGGGAATCAAGGACCAGGCAGGGGAACACTGTTGCTTCTATTTGGAAATAGTAGATGTCAACACATTAAAGCCCCATCAAGGCCTGCGGAGGAAAGACGTCCCTTGCTTTGCCTATCAATGATTACCATGCATGGTAGATTACCCAACTCGTTTGTATAGTGTCACACCCATGACATCTCTTGCAGGTAGTTTGCATGGAACATTCTTTGAAAAATATGCTGATTTTGCCCAAAGTCTCTACTCTATCCTGAACAAACATAAACACAAGCATGAATATACATGTACACACATAAACACATGTCTACACATACATATACTTGTTTGTACATAGCAGTCAAGAGAGCACCCGTACAGATATTACTCTCCATTTCATCCCTCCTTTAAGGATCATTGTCTTCTGCAAACACATATCTCTCATTTCCCACTCCTACGCATAGGAGCCATCTACTTGCAGGGACTCCCAGGTCCCCCGAAATTCCGGGACACTCATACTCAGAGACGTAGGAATGCACCATGCAAACCAGGAGTCAGCAAATACTTTTTTGGGAAGAGCCAGATGGTGACTATTTCAGGATCTGCAGGCCAGACAGCCTCTGTCGCAAGGACTCAGCGCTGCCATTGCAGCATGAAAGTGGACACAGACAACACTGAGACAAATGAGTGTGGCCCTGTGCCAGCAAGAGTTCATTTCCGAGTCCTGAAATCTGAATTTTATCTATCTCGCACCATGTCACCAAACAGGATTCTTCTATTTGCTTCCAACCGTTTAAGACTGTGAAAGACATGCTAAGCTGACAGGCTGAGCAGAAGTGAGCAGCAGGCTGGTGCAGTCCACTGGCCAGTCAGTCTGTCCATGCTTCGTGTCAACAGGCTCTGAATATCGTGTCCACGGAATGCTAATGGGCCACGGAAAGGGACGTACTTTAAAGGATGCCGTGATGAATTCTTAAATGTCACCAGAGCTGTTAGGATCAGAGAGGGGACCCCAGCACTGTAGCAAACTAGACACATCCACTCATCTTCAAAAGACCAGTAAACAAACAAATAATACCTAAAAGCAACAGGCATGCACACACACACACATACACACACCACACAGGCACACACACATGCTTGTTGTTATTCGATGTGACCACACTGGGAAGAGAAACAAAGAGGCTCGGTGACTCCCTACCCCACACCCACCAAATCTATTTCCAGGTTCTCAAGTTTAGGTTTAAATAGAAGGCCAAGAGGTACGCATAGCTAAGCAGCTCTGGTCAGGGAGTAATCCCCCACCCTGATCACTCCCTCCCTCTCCTCCAGTCCATCCTACAAGGTGGTCTGACAACTTGTCAGAGCTGTATGAAATCTCCTTCTGAGAGACAAGCTTCCCTCCGGCTGACACCGGGCTCCGACGGAAAGGTAGAAGGTCGTACTCTAAGAACCTTTTTGAGGTTAATCCTGGGGTCCATTGTTAGAATAATCCGAGATCCAAAGGGAAGCTGTCTTTAGAATATCTTCATTCTGGCCAGCGCGGTTACAAAGGCGAAGTGCTCAGTTCCCAAACACAGCCCTCTGTGTACCATGGCTGTCCTTTGCCTCTTCTGGTCACGCTGCCCTGGGCGTTTTGTTTTCCCTGAGGCCCAAATGAGGTGTCACTCTTCCTTTTGCCAAACTGGTCTCCCATCTCTCTCTCTCTCTCCCTTGTCAGGGATTTGTCATCTGAGCTGATTCCAGCCGGAAGCTTCCTGCCCACAGTTCCCTGCACATAGCTGTGTGTTCTAACAAGGGCGGTGGCATCTGCAGAAGCCCCAAGATGCCATCTCATGCTCGCATCCTGTCACGACAGTGACAAACACTGCGTCCCAAGCCTGAGAAGTTGAGTTGATGGACTGATGGCGGTCTTCTCGCGGAAAGACAAAGCTGCCACCTGCCTGGTACATCTGTGCTGCCATTAGCTCAGATGCAGACGGATCTCAGCCCTGTTTCCCTCGCATCCCAGAGAGACACAGACATGTCCCATCCAACTTGAAGGCATGTGAGGAAGTCACTGGCTGCTGGGGTGAGGAGCATATTGTTTTCGTGTACCCCTTGATGAAGGTTCAACTCCAGGTAGTGGCTCATGTTCAGTCACAACGCAAACATTTGGACTTTTCTTGGGAACCTGCTCTCTGGAAGTTTCTGTAGTAGATGCTGCTGATCGAGGGCAGGGGTTAATTAGCAGTTGTGCCGCTCACTCTGAGCTCAGTGGAAGAGTCAGGGACATCATTGGTCAGTTACAGCACAAGATGTTCTGGAAAAAGGTGTAGACAGAGTAGAGGGACTGACTGACTCGGCCTCTCGGTCTCTGTCCTCCTTCCTCTCCACCTCTTGCCTCTCAGTGTCTCCCTTTTCACTGAACTACTCCAAAGAATGGCACTAGGATCCCCACTTGCGCTTGTCACCACCTCTGTCATCACTCCCCTTAACTGAAACCCCTACTGATTTTTATCAACCTGTTGTTCTTCCCCCACAGAAAGCCCATCCTTGAATAAGTGGCTCTCATACCAGAATCAGGTCTGGAACCCTTCGGTGCCTCTGGGCCTAGCAACCCTCTGCCTCACCTCTGACCTCGTTTGTTCAGTTAATATGATTTCTTCATGGTCTGTGTTTTTCATGGTTTTTTGTTTCTGTGTTTCTCTTTCCCATCTGGAATCAAATGGCCATATTCAAGTACTGGCTCCTCTGTATATTATCACATGAGTGATTCGAGGAATGTAGCTCATTTCTTGGCACCTCAGTTTTTCCACTGTAAAATGGGCACAATAAATGTCTTCCCCTCCTAAGGACCCTGGGAAGATTAACAAGCCAGTATCACATACAAAGGGTCTGGAAAACACCTGGCCAGAGGGGCAGTGACTGATGCCATTTTCCTTAGGAGTATGCCACCTACAGGTTATAGTCACAGTCTTCCTGATGCAATCTTTTTTGAAGGTCCCTTTTATGTTGCACAACAGTGCCTCAAATTTTCTAAGTCACTCACCACAAATGGCCATTATGTATGTAGTCACTTGCCTGACTCTCATGGCTTAAATCTGGTTCTTGTGTGCTGTGCTCGTGACCGTGTTTCCGTTTTCTGTGCCTGCGGAGTTCCTGTGACATGATTAAAGTACTGGAGAGATGGATGGCCCCTATGGGCAAGGCACACAGGAAGGATGCCGAGAACCTTAAGCAGACCAAAGCTCCTGAGGAGGGAGCATGTGGTGACAAGATGACAAGATGTGAGTCCCCTCCCTCTCTCCCTAACTCTCCTCTTTCTCTGTCTCAATAGATTTTATATATTATTTTAGAACAGCTTTGAGTTCACAGCAGAATCCAGCAGAAGATGCTGCTTCTGACTCCATACACATGTGGCCTCTCTAGTATTCCTCATCTTCATGGTTCCTTCTTATTCCTTCTCATCCTGTGTTGACACATCATTATCACTCAAAGCCCATGGCTCACACCAGCCCTCACTGTTGCTGTTACACATTCTTTGGGACTGGACAAATACACAATGATGTATATTTCCAGTAGCACGGGGAATAATTTTAATTCATTAAAATGTTCTTGGTTCTATCTATTCACACCCCACCCCTACTCCCTGGCAACCACTGACCTTTTAACTTTCTGGGAAGTTTTGCCCTTTCCAGCATGTCTGAAGCAAGTGTGCTGCTTCTGCACACTGGTGCCATTCATGGAGTGATGTGCATCTAAGCTTCCTCTATATCGTTTCCTGTCTTGATAACGCTTGCATTTTTAGTGCTGCATAATACTCCACTACCTACATTCTACCAGCAGTTATTGGGCTCTTCGTCTGTTGAAGGCCATTTCATTTCCTTTATGATCTGACATTTATGAATAAAGCACCTGTAGCCACTTTTACAGAGTGTTAGGTGGACATATGTTTTAAAATTCCTTTGATAGAAAAGAGCATGACTGCTGGTTCACGTAGTACAATTGCATTTAGTTTCATAAGAAACTGTCCACTTGTCTTGCAAAGCTGTTGAGTCACTTTGCATTGCCAGCATTGCCTCATGGGCATTCCTTTGACTCTGCATCCTCACCAATGTTCTGCTGCCAGGGTTCTGACCTGGAGAACACAAGAGGTGTGCTGTGGTATCCACTAATGTTCCACTTTAGGCTCTCTATGACATGACATGATGCCTTTTGTTTGTTTATTTCGGGCCTTTCTTGGTCTGTTCTAGGATACATGGGTCATTAAGACCCTGACCCCACTTCTGGTCTGAATTACAGAACAGGGTGTGTTCAGGGTAAGCAAACTACTCACAGATTAGATAGATGTTACTAGCTTCTTAGTGATGGTTTCCTTCTTGGGAGCAGGACTCATTAAAGGAACAAAGGGCAATTTTAGAGACAGTAAATCCTTGGTTCAAAAAGTTTAGCCTAGATCCTCACTGTCATGAGTGAGCACAGAGGCAATGAACATCCAGGTGACCATGCTTGCTCTCAGCGACTGGATGAAGGAATCCCTCAGCAGCATGGCTGGCTTTCCAGATGTCTCTTGTACACACCTCTGAAAGCCTCTACATATATCTTGCTCCAGGATGAAAGATCAAGTGCCTTTCCTGAATATACTCTGGGTAAAGGAAAGACAATAGTAGAGGGCATGGATATAAAAAGGGATGCACATAGTTTTCCTTCTTTCCTTGTTTGGTTATGAGTACAGACGCACGCGCGCACTCACACACACACACACGTTTGTGAGCAGACATGGACACAGTCTTCTCAAATACCGAGAACTGATATCCTTCAGAGGTTTGCACAACACAGTAGAGAACTCAGCCCAGGGGGGTAGTACTACAGTTGGCACAGTGCCCATCTCGCAGGCAGGAAGCCCCTGGTCCATCCCAGTACCAGATAAACTGAGCACAGCAACAGGCAAGAAGCCCCTGGTCAATCCCAGTACCAGATAAACTAAGCATAACCACACACACCTGTAATCCCAGTACTGGGAAAGTGGAGGCAGGAGGAGCAGGAGAACAAGGTCATTCTAGACTAAGTGAGTGCAAGGCCATCCTAGGTTACGTGAGACAAAACAGTGTAGCCTCAGAGCCTCTGTGCAGTTTGAGGAAGAGATGGCAGCTGGAACACCCTAGCTAGTAAGTGTGTCTGAGAACTTCATTCAGGGCATAAAGACTAATGATTAGCTTGCTGCTTGTTCCTCTCCAAACTGCACACGAGCAGGCATTACTAATTAATCACAGCACACCTGCTGAACTCGACATCCATCTTGAAATTCCTTTTGCTAAAAGCAACAGCTGCTCTCACATGCATGTAGGAACTGAGCTCCTCCTGGGGACCTCACTCTTCTAGAGTGGCGAGCCTGAGAAACAAGAGACATTCTGTTCTTTAAGCCTTGACATTCATCAGCTTTTCAAATTCTCATAGGTGAGTTAAATCCATATATTTGAGAGAAAAACCACTTTCATGATCCGGGCTGTGAAATATTTTTTAAAGCTCATTCATGGCTCATTAGGGGACAGTCCACTGGGGCAAAGGGTAGAGAATGTTTTTGGCATGAGAACAAAGTCCTGGGGGGTATTTCTGGGAGGGGTATGACTTGACATTTCAGAAAATTCAGAGGGGGCATCTGCAGGAAGGGCAAGGCCAAGCCTCTCAGTTTGCTCCAGGGGTCCCTAAACCACACTGCACATTCAAGTCACGTGCAGAATTTAATCCTAGTACTTGAGAGGTACAGGCTGGTGAATCTCTGTGAGCTGGAGGACAGCCTGGTCTACATAGCAAGTTCCAGGACAGATCTTGTCTCAAAAAACAAACAAACAATAAAAACAAGAACCGAAACCACCCCAAAACTTTCAAAATTAGAGAACCAGGATAAGAGGCACTCAGAAAGGGGTAGACATCTGGAGATATCAACCAAGCAGCAGCTCTCAAAGGTCCCAAGTGACTCCACAATGCAGACAGGTCTGGGGACACCACTCTGCACACCATGCTGCTTTACGATTGCCTGTCTCACGTCTCCCCAAAGATGACCCCCAGAACTCATTTGTTTCTCACAACACCGCCAGTAAGACCGTTTGAACAGGTGTCATGATCCCATATGACAGACAAGGGAACTAAACCACAGAGGAATGAGTTGAAGTATCAAAGTTCAAATTGTGGGAGCAACTGAGTCCTGGGGTCTTCTTGTCAACAGCAAGAGCCATTGCCAGGTTGATGTAGGGGAAGGAAGACAGACCAGTAAGTTCATAAGGAAGGATGCACTGAAGGGGACATCTTAAATCATCATGTATTGGAAGGCCAGTTTCTCAAACTTCACATGCATGCGCACATGCACACATACATACCAGTATAGCAATGAAGTGTGTCAAACAAAAGTCAACAACTTCTGTGCCCCAGTCTCAAGATAGCCCAAGAACACTCCCACGGAGCAAAGTGTGTGAAATACCAACCTATATGAAGGAACAGATTCATGCAACAATATTTCCACCGACTGACCCTCAGGGTTCAGCAGTTCATGTAATGAGATTATTCCAACCTGGAGGCCAATTGGAAAAGCAATTACAGAACATTAAGGCCCCACCGCTTTACTCCTTGGTCCTGCCCACCTCATTCCCTGTCCTGCATCCATCACCTGAGATGGTCTTCGGATTGCATATTGGGCCAGTGAGAACCAGGGTGCCTTGGTTCACAAGGATTACAGAGATTTCTAGGATAGAAGTTCAACCTTTGCGTGGTGATCTTTTAAACAAACAACTTCCAGAGAGAAAAAAGAGTTACACCAACATCTTCATAGTCCAGGTGTTGGCAAATGGTTTTGCTGGCACTGTCTCACTGAATACCCATCAGCTGATAGTAGGTACCCATTAGTCACTACCCTAGGAGTGCTACAGACTCGATACTTCTGTTGTTTCACTCCCTTGTGTACATTGCAGACATCAGTAATAGATCTCAGCACATATTCCTGCAGAGCCTGTCCCAGGTCGTGACGTTCTCAATGACACAGGGCATTTGTTTTTACCTGTGCCTGAGAACCTGAGGTCTGGCCTGCTCAGACCTTCCAGGGAAGTTTCCATTAAGCTGAGGTCAGGAGAGGTGAAGGAACTTTCCTGAGGTAATCCTGCCGGGAAGCGGTGCAGCTGGAATTAAACCTCAAGTTCCAAATCCTAATATTAGCATTCCTGGTGTTCACACTCTCTCTCTGACCTCTCTGTTCCCCTGTACATGAGAACATCCAGCTTGGCTGATTTCTCAGACTTCCACACCCAGGTTCAGGCTACTCGCCATCTTGGAAAAGCTGCTATAACTATCTTTCTCCACCCTACGATAGTTAGCTATCCAGGTTTCCCATTGTCTCCATTCCTACCCGACCCTGAACACACCTCTATTATCATACGAACACCTTTACCACAAGGTTCAGTTTCTTTCAGAGCAGGAAAATATCATGAGAAAAAAGAAGGAAAATATCATGAGGCATTAACTGATGTGGTATTTCTCCAAATATGTAGTGTTGCTCTCACCTCTCCTGTCCTCTCCAATTGATCAGAGGGATGAGGGCATCTTGTTCAGCTGCTCTTGAGGTTATGTCAAGCATGACAGCAGTGCCACACGGGAGCAAATAGAGCCTTTGAAACTGCATCAGCCTCTAGAAGCAACAAGGCAGGAGCTCTGTCAGAAAGGGCTCTTGGAATGCCAAGATCGGCACATGTCCAAGTCTAAGTGGGCCAAGTGGCTCGATGGAAGCCGCCCATTTTACCACTTGTCAAGAAGTTGTGTGAGGAAGATTCAGGGAGAACAGAATAAGATGCTGGTGAGCTTTCTGGAGAGACCAGGGGGATGTCAGGAGGAGTGTGTGTTCGCTTCCATGCTGGACACAGTTGCCTGGAAAAGAGTGTGATGCACTAATATCCCAAGCTAAATCTGTCTGCGTTTCTCCAGGGCAGAGTGGCAGCAAGGAGGCAGACATGATGGACTCTGTGCAGAAAGGAGGGCCTTAGCCATCCCTAACAAGACTTTAAGGTCCATGGAGGCTTAGGAGAACTTCAGAAATAATTCATGGTTTCAAGAAGGCTATGGGAATGACTGGGAAAGCTCCTGAGAGAGCCCCACTTTCATGGTCTGACTGGACAAGGTCTATTGCATCAGGATTAGGGCAGAGTCCTCTTAGGATCTTAGAGTTCCTATCTAGGTACCCCAAAAGCCACCGTGCTTTTTCTTCAAACAACCTCTAATTGGGCACAGGTCTTCTTGCTAGGATTTGAGGGACTTTCCAGTTCTGGTTTCCAGTTCTGCCCCTGGAGGGAGGAGCTCTGACCGCCAGGACTCAGAAGGGAAGGGTGATGACTGTTGCTCTCCTTTCTAGACGATACCAGAGCAACGACATGGTTGAGGAGCAAACCCCGAGAATCTTCCAATTTGGTGTGGGGCAGAGTATTTTCCATGACTTTCCCACCATGGAGAACCTTTGTAAGACACTGACTGTTGGATGGCCAGTGTCAAATTGCACAAGGATTTCAGATGGGTGATTAGAGAAGAGGAGGAGGGACACAGAGAACCCAAAGGTAGACTGCCAAGAGTTCAGGCTGGAGATGTTAATGACATCACCAGGCGAGAAGGAATTTACCTTTTCAAAAGTTAACTCAGGTGCAAATGGGGACTTGGCACAATATGGGCTGCATCCATTGTTCAAAAACAGTCCCCAGATTCAACTTTTGATTAAAAAAATATAGCATCAATGGTCAGCACGAAGGCCATGTTTTAGAGAAGCTGAGGTGAATCTTCTTTGCTAGTGCTGAAGTGAGGAGTGAGAAGGAAGTCTTGTCACTCGCCTTTGGCATGTTGCATCATTCTTGTTTTTAAGCAGTGGTGTTATGGGAGCAGTGGGTAGTCTGCCATCACTCCTTCGTAGAACATTCTGGCTTTTTAAGGCTGGATGGCTGGTAGTGCACTAGAGTATGCATGAAGGCCTTTATGGAGACTTTCTTTCGGTTTGCCTACCACTGACTCTAGTCTCACTTAGAAGTAAACAGAGGTCGACACACAGGGCTCATTCCAAGGGGACTATGGTCACAAAGCATTGGGAATTAGGTGGAGAAATGAGAAATTCCAACTTTCGAATGCAGAATCTTCATTAGCACAGAGGTAGGAGAGCCAAGGGATGGGAGCTTCATCATTTGCTCCCAAGAAAGTCCAACTCTGAAGTCAAGGAGAGTTCATCTGCAGGTATGAGACTCCCACTCCTACATCAAGTCTCTGTAAGAAACCCAGAGGAACTACTTTCCGACACAGTTAAAGTAACATTTTATAGGTGACAATGGTGGTGGTGGTGATGATGATGATGATGAATCTCTCTCTCTCTCTCTCTTTCTCTCTCTCTGTGTGTGTGTGTGTGTGTGTATGCAAGCACGTGTATGTATGTATGTATAAAAAGAAACTTCCAACTTTGGCTTCAAGTCCTCAGGGCTCTTAAGCAAATGTAAACCAACAATACATCACTCTAAGCAGTTCCTACTTTATTGATTGAATCCACATCAATGCTAGCTAACAAGTTTGCCACAAAATAATGTCCCTATCAAAGACCTAGATGGTTTCTCCTGTGGGAATAAGGCTAGAGTCACACTTCTTCACTGAGTATGCAAATGGAAAGTAGTGTCACTCTGGAAAGTTCTACAACCTGCTGACTAAGCCAATGTGGGTGGAAGGGAGTCTATTGGGTTGTACATACAGGAACGGGGGTACAGCACGGGAATGCTAATCAGTCACGGGCTTTTTATGGGAATTTTTAGAGACCTCACACAGATATACAAACACACATCAGACACATCTCTGCTTTGTGAGTTGGTGTGAACTTGTGCTCTGAGCTCCTTGAGGGAATTTCTCCCATTTATTTATTGACTACAGTGATTGGCAAAGTCTTTCATACTTGCTAATCAAAAGGGAGTTTAGATGCATGTGTGTTGCTGAGTCTCAATGATATGTGTTGAAGTCATCTGGGAGCATGCATGGCCATGGGGGTGTGACACTGTGATATGGATGAGTATTTTTCTTAGGGAAGGCTTTTACTGAGCCGACAGTGTTCATTTAGTATGTGCATCCTCCCAGAGACTTCATGCATCTTAAGTATCCATCTCCAGTACTAAGCGTTCCCAGGACCCCACAGTTATCCCAAGAGTCCACATTGGTTCCCCCACCTGACCACTCCTGGATTTTTCCAGAAAACTGGTCAAGTCAGGGGTACCCTGCGGCATTCATCCACAGATGGTATACAGCTCTGGCTGGTCTAATCTGGGACATGGCCTTACAGGGTGACACCGGCTATCTCCTTGTCCTGACTCTCCACCCACCATTTGTGTTCATAAATGTCCTAGGCCATGACTCCTTGGTTCAGACCTTTTCTCTTCATGCCTGGCCATGTCTTCCGGCTCTGTTTTGGTTCTGCTTCCTGAAAACGTCCTTGCTTGCCTCATTTCGGAGGATCAGAATTCTATTTACCAAACAGCTACCCTTAGATAACCTTGGCCACTTCCAATTAGCAAATTTTCGACCCATCTGCTCACTGGAGAATAAAAATATCATGTTCACCTATAGCCCAGCACATGGTGGTTCAGTGCCACAGCATTACCACTTCCTTGGTTTATTGACTGTCTTGGTGTATTTTCCCCTCTGCTCTTCCTCCCCAGTTCTGCAGAGAGAGAGGAGAGATCTCTGGGACTGGAACTGCCCTTACAACACTTCTACACCAATGCTCTCCCTTTCCAGATGGAGAACCGAGGCCCCACAAAGCAGATGTGAATCTGGTCTATTAAATTATTTATTCTACAGAATTTGTGTTGAGTCCTTTCAGAATTCCAGATCCAGGGCTAGAATCACTGTCCACTGTGTGAAATAGGCACAGAGGAATCCGCCCAAGTCCAGTGGACAGTACTGCGCAGAGAAGAATGCATTTCGTAGAGAAGCGTTATCCCATTGGAAAGACTGTTACTACATATGGCTGTGGGAAGAGAGCGGAGCGGGCTCCTACACAGATGGAGGAGATGAGGGAGGCCTGCCAGAGTGAGTGATGTAGGAGTTACCTCCTGAGTTGGAGCTCCCCAAAGTACAGGGCTGAGGACACGTGGGCACGCTGGAGAGGCTTCTCTGGTGCACTTTCATAGGCTGCTTTCCAAGGCACCTGCTTCTACTTCCAAATGTTCCGAAATACAGAAGTGTAAAAAAAAAAGTAGAGGGGAAAGGAGATGGATAATAAGAGTCAGAAATCACTGAGGGGTAAGTGAGTAAAAGCCACACGTTTTGTGTCCAAGCTGGGGTGGTGAGCTGTGTGTCAGCTTAATCCTGTCAATGTTCCGATCCATCCTCTTTGACAGACACCTTTTCCCTATCACCCTTTCTTAGTATTCAAGGGAAGGGCCATGTTCTCTCCCCAGAAGCTAAAGAGGAGCAGTTTTTCCTTCCAGGCCACCCTTTTGCATTAGAGGCAAAACTCCCAATGGCCTACACCCACACCCAGCATCAAATGGCATTCCTGGCAGTGAGCATATTAATGGGGCCTTTAACCAGTGTCTGAGTCTGCTGAATCTTCATCTTCACTTGAAGCTAAATGAGGTTTGATTTTTAATTCACCTCAGAGTCATAAAGCAAACCAGAGACAGCAGCTCTTATTCAGACCTTGTCTTCCTGCAGGCTCTGCAGCCTGTGCCCCTCAGGACTGGCTGCTGAGTGAGAGATGATGCTGGCCCAAGGGCAGCATCCTTCCCACTCTCCCCTCCTGGAGGGAGAATGCTTCAACTGGGTTGCAGAGGGGACTATACTAGGTGCTTTGAGAATACCAATGCTGGGATAGCCTCCCAGAGGGTCTGATGTGTGTTTTAGAAACCCTCCAAGGTCCTCCTTGGACGGCCCACAGGGCAAGGAACGCGGATTGATCTCTGGATTGGAGAGTGAGGGGGAGGGGAATTGAGGGGGATGGGAGGGAAATGGGAGGAGGTGGAAATTTTTAATTAAAAAAAGTATAGAAGAAAAAAAAAGAAAGTCTTGTAGAATTCTCAGCTGAAAAAAAAAAGAAACCCTCCAGTGTTGTGGGCAGCTGCTCAGGACCCCCATCCCAGGGTGCTTCTGTATGCAAGGTGTTTACCTCAAACTGTGTGTGCTTTTGATGCTCACCTGGTTAGATCTGCCTCTTTGCTTTAGTAAGGTATTTCTATGATTTTATTTGGGGGTGGATGGGAATCTCTACTGCCTCAGAATTTCTGGGGCTGAGTCCCTCCTTGTTCGTGCCTTTCTCCTCCTGTCCTCTTTCAGATGTTCTGACTTCAGGGTAAGCAAACTACTCACAGATTAGATAGATGTTACTAGCTTCTTAGTGATGGTTTCCTTCTTGGGAGCAGGACTCATTAAAGGAACAAAGGGCAATTTTAGAGACAGTAAATCCTTGGTTCAAAAAGTTTAGCCTAGATCCTCACTGTCTCTAGAAACTCCCCAAGATTACTAGTTTCTAATCTGTCAAATGGTTCAAATATTTACTTTTGTATGATAAGTATCTTCGTTATTGTTATGAAGAGACACCATGACCGTGACAACTCTTATAAAGCAAAACACTTAGTTGGGGTTGCCTTAGAGTTTCAGAGGTTTGGTCCACATTGTCATGATGGGAAGCATGGTGACATGCAGGTAGACATGGTGCTGGAGAAGGAGCTGAGAGTTCTACATCTGAGTCTGCAGGCAGCAGGAAGAGAAGACCATACCTGGCATGGCTTGAGCATCTGAGACCTCAAAGCCTGCCCCCAGTGACATACTTCCTCAAACAAGGCCACACCTTTTAATAGTGCCACTCCCTATGGGCCTGTGGGAGCCAGTTTTATTCAAACCACCGCATTATGCTTACCTGGAATTTAGTGACTTACCACAGTGCCAGAGCTGGTGAGATGGTTAGACAGATAAAAGCACTTACTATGGAGCCTGATGGCCTCAATTTGATCCCTAGAACTTGCATGGCAGAAGGAGAAACCCCACCCCTGAGAGTTGTCCTCTGACTGCTACCCGTGTGCTACAGCAAGTGTAACCCTTCCATATTAACATATTTACCTATGTGCAACTAACTAAATAAAGGTAAAAACTTTCAACACAGGACTATTTATTGCCTATATTTTTCACTAAACTATCTATTTTGCCTAAGAATCCAAAAGTTGATCAGGACTCAGCGGGACTCTCTCATCTCTACTCTTATCAGTGGGGCACCCTGGAGGCTGTGGTGTCATCAGAAGCCTGTTGTCAGGCTTTCTCGTCAGACTTTCTTTGGGCCTCTGGGCCCCAAATAATGACACAGAGACTTACTACTAATTATGAAAGCGTGGCCTTACCTTAGGCTTGTTTCCAACTAGTTCTTACTACTTATATTAACCCATTTCTATTAATCTACCTCTGTTTTGCCACATGGCTGTTTACCTCTCCACAGTACCGTGTGACTGACTTGCTCTGCATTTCCCTGGTGACATCCATGTGCCAAGGTTCCTCTCTCTGCCTGGAAGCCTTGCCTATTCTCTCTTGCCTAACTATTCGCCATTCAGCTCTTTAGTAAACCAATCAGGTATCTTAGGTAGGTGAGGCAAAACATAGACACATCATCATATAGTGAACAAAAAGATTACACTACAACAGAAGCCTCCTTCACCCTCTTGTCTGGCCCCCAGGCTGGAGCCAGAATTGGAACACTGCATCTAGTTTCATTCCCTACATATTGCCTTAGAGCTCCCAAGGCATGAGGAAGCCACATGTGTCTCACTCCAGTCTCCCCAGGCATGCAGACCCCTCCACTTCATTCTCTTCAAGGCAGCCACAAATGCCCTTTGCACTTAAGGGTGAGAAAATAAGGACTTTGGAAGATCCTGTAGAATTGGAAAATATTGCAGCTGCTTTGGGAGAATATAATCTTCCAAGTGTGAATAGCAGCACACTGCAATGGAATAGACTGTTTTGATGATTAAAATGCAACCCAGACTCTTCACCTAAACCAATTAGCTTATATTAATAATAAACTGTTTGCATTATCATCTCATTGGCATCCCATAACAACTCTATAAAGTAGATATTGTGTTGGCCTTTTACAGAACCAAGAAGCCATCCTAGGTTATTTGTATGGTGAGCTGTAGGCCTAGGTTCGAAGCCACTATAGCTCTAAAGTACATGCAACCAGATGAGGGAATTCTCTAGGAGTCATTTGGCAATTCCCACATGGCACAGTGACAGCTGGGGTGGGGTTTGGAGAGGCGTTATGGGCAACTTGTGTGTCAAGGTTGGAGACACTGCTAAGTGCGCTGCCCCTGTATACAGGATGTCCCACAAGAAGGTGTGATCTAACAGAAAGAGCAAGAAGCGAGTCACCTCTAGATAGTGCTGCGGCAACCACTATCATTCAGTAGACATTACTTGGTGTTCTTCCCACCTTCCCCACCCCTCACTTCACCTGCCTCCCCAGCTTCTTTCCTACAAAGACCTCTACCAGGTATTTGCTCTCATTTGGCATGAACCACAGTGCCTAGAACTGGGCAGGCTTTTCCATGCTGTGTCTGCGCAAGGGGGCTACATCTACGTCTGGGAGTGGAACCTTAGACTGTCTCATTGTTAGGTGTCTATTGGGCAGGCTCAGCTTTCCCATCATGCTGGTGGGGAAGAAATCTATTAGGTCACATGATATACCAGGGGAAAATGCTGTCTGAAAAGGGAGCCTCACAGTTGTTCCCCTCTCAGTTTTTCTCCAAGCTTGAAGCTCTACCTCTCAGTTCCAAGAAGGAAGGCAGCAAGGGGCTAGGTGCTGACACTCGATCATATTTATGTTGATGCCCAAACAATTTAGCCAGCGGTCAGGTGTATTAAAAGCACTCCAAGTTGACCTTTAGCTTAAAGGTCACTCTCTTCTGTTCTCTCAACTGCTCGTGGGCAAGATGCCTAATGAACGCAGCTCAGACCCATTAGAGGCTAGGAAGAAGCTGGGTGCAGCGTGAAGCCAGCCTCTGAGGGCTTTTAGGAAGAGCTAGGAAACTGTGACAATGGACGGGCAACCCACTCATGCTGAGACATAATTGCATTAATGTTCCTTACTGAGGCTGCTATTCTGGATGTGGCCAGGTCCTGGGGTGCCAAGCAGACCCTCTAATTTTTGCTATGGCCACAACCACATGTGCTGGATGGTTTTATGTCAACTTGACATAGTCTAGAGTCATTTTGGAAGGGGGGCCTCAATGTAGAAAATGCACCTACCTAATTGGCCTTTGAGTAAGATGGTGGTGCATTTTCCTGACTGCTGGTAGATGTGGGAGGGCCTACCCCTGAGCTGGGATCCCGAGTCCTATAAGAAAGTAACAGAAACATCAAATGTGGTAACACAGAGTACACACACAATGGACGTTGCTGTCATTGTTTTCCCTGGTGCTGAAGAAGCTGCAGATGGTCTAGGAAGAGAGATTGTTGGAATCTCTAGGATCGGGATTTGGAAATCAAACAGTTATCATCTGAGAACCACTGCCTCTCTGTTCCCATTACCTCATACTCTCAAGGAACTCCAAATCTGTGTCCCATCTGAGCCTTGTCAGGTAAGACGCAGTGAGAGAAACCTGAGCTGCCCAGTACAAGAGCCGCTGGTCACATGTGGCCATTGAGGGCTTGAAATGTGGTTGACGAAACCGAGTATCTGGATTTTAAGTTTTATCATTTTAATCAATTTACATTAAATTCAAAAGCTGATGCTAGTTCTCTCGAATAAATTTTTAAAAATACTTTTATGTTTTTATTAAAGATTTATTTATTTATTATGTATACAACATTCTGCCTCCATGTACGCCCGCAAGCCAGAGGAGGGTGCCAGATCTCAGTACAGATGGTTGTGAGCCACCATGT
>LOEQ01001966.1:283447-313209 GCA_001685075.1 Bramus lutescens | reverse complement strand
GAAGAAGAAGAAGAAGAAGAAGAAGAAGAAGAAGAAGAAGAAGAAAGAAGAGCACTTACCCCCTTTATGGTGGGAACAGCACTAGATTTGTGAAAGGAAAGAATTTCCACTTTTTTTTTCACCTCAAAAAAAGCTGTATTCACCAAGGCAATTGCTAATTTGATTACATGGAACTTAGGCCATCAGTTACTTTATTTCAAAAACTTGCATCATGTGACATGACACATCCTCTTATCTTCTAAAAAAAGGCAACATGACAACAGGGGCACACATTGCCACCAGTTACCATTTTTATATTAATTTCTATTAAGAATCTCTAAATATGTTTTTACAAATTATGCAAGCTATCCAGAAGAAAGAAATCTAGAGATCCTTAACAAATTAGGAAGTTGTGCTTATATTCAGGAAAGGCCCTAAGGGAATATATATCACACTAGCCACAATTATTTTGAGAGTAACACTTTTAGTAATCTTCTTTATGTTAAAAATGGTAAAATGTTCCATAAGTAATTCATATTGCTTTAACAATTGAAAAATTAAATCAATGGTGGGGAGTGTAAGGTGGAACAAGGCTAGGAAGCAGAGGGAGATGAGAGTCAGGATCAAAGATATCTAATAATCAAAGTCATGCCTGCAGTGACCTATTTCCCAAGCCTTCTATCCTAATGGTTTATTCAATTATAAGTTAATCCACTGAGGACTTAGAGACCTAATGATCAAATCTTCTTTCAAAACCTAACAGGTACCAACTAATACTTCCTATAGGTGACTTTGGGAACACAGTTTTAGATCTAAACCATATAAATCAGCACCCTTTATAATTAAGTGCTTTCAAAGGCCTCTCTGGGATCTTAAAAGTTAGAAAGTAAGAATGGGAGAAAATTCTGGTTTGAATGCTTAATGGTCATGAGATGTGGGATATTTGTACACTGTGTGGAAATGTATTGCTGTGATTGTTGCAATAAAAAGCTGAATGGTCAATGCTAGGCAGGAGGTACAGGTGGGACTTCACACGCAGGAAGAATAAATAGGAGGTGATAATGGAGGTTCAGGGGAGATGCCATTGAGACATGGAGGGAGTCAGGCAGAATGAAAGAAAGGTCAAAAGCCACATGGTAAAATGTAGATTAATAGAAATAGGTTAACTTAAATAATAAGAGCTAGTGGGACAAGCCTCAGCTAAGGGTGAGCTTTTGTAATTAATAATAAGTTTCCATGTCATTTTTTTCTAGTTGGCATTCCAAAGACAAATCTGTCTTCAACTAGGTGTTTGTATCACCCTTTCTCTGCTGTAGAAGGCCCCAAAGGATAGAGACATTATCAAGGTAAAGAGGGAGAACAATCCAAAATTTCTGAATGCTTGATGATTTAAATTTGCTTAGAAGGGGCTCATAACCCTGTATTAATTTAATTCATTAATCTTAGTAAAATGACATCTAATTGGTTGTCAAGAAAAACCCAGGGTTTAAAGCTATATGGCCAAATCAGAAGACAAATGGGAAAAGACCCAGGGGCATTATTGACCCTCTGGTTAGACAATCAGCCCTCATCCTCCAAGACCAGCAGTATAGGAGTCTGAGAATGGCCATAGATACAGATATAGACACTCTAGAAAAGTCCATCACCCATATAGAGGAATCACTCTCCTCTTTAACTGAGGTAGTCCTCCAGAATAGAAGAGGATTAGACAACTTGCTGTTTCTTCAATATGGAAGTCTTTGACTGGCTCCGAGAAAACAACGTTATTTTTACACTAACCACTCAGGAGTCATTAAAAAAATCCATGAACCTAATCAGAAAAAGCTATACAATAAAAAAATGAATGGAACAAGAATAGGGATGGTATGAATCTGTATTCAATTGGTCACCCTGGTTAATTACTCTCCTGTCTGCCATGGCTGGACCCTTGATCCTCTTACTGTTGCCTTTAACCTGTGGACCTTGCATCATTAATGCCCTAGTCATATTTGTAAAGGAGCAGACCTCCATGGTCCAACTCATGGTTCTAAAACAATAACACATGCCTGAAAACTCAGAAGAAAAGCATCTTAAGGATATGAGATGATGTACTACTCAAGGGAGAATGAGAGGGCCAGGGAGCCAGACCATCATCATAACAGGTTTCTAAGAGCCATTGCCAGGGACCAGGCCCTAGTTTCAGTTTACCGGAGGTGACTGGAGCTGAGCAAGCAGTTCTCAGGAAAGTCACAACTCAGGGGCACCCAATCAGTAGACAACTACAACCTCCTGCTAGCTGAAGAAAGCTTCCTCTTCTCTGCTGATGGAAAATCCCTAATCACTAGAGTCAACCACTAATCAACCCTTAGAAGAGACTACTTTCTTTTCCCCAGATTTCCCCTAACCTGGCTTAAAAGGGGGGCTACACACCTCTCTAGTCATTACCATGAACCAGCGCAATTTGTTGGCAGTTTTTTTTACTTGATTTTTTTTTATTAACAGATGTTCTTACTGATTGTATATGTGACTGGTGGTCTTTAACGGGTCTTCTCATGGACCCTGACATAAATCATTGTCATTATAAATGTCCTTTCAAATAGTTCAATTGAAGCAACACGTATCCATCTTTAAGAACACTGTCAAGCATCGTGTGATAGTGACACCATGAGTGACAGAGTGGGCTGGCAAGATTGGGGAGGTGAGACCACTCTGGGATGCTAACCACAGGTAAGGTTTTAAGTGATTGCTGGAAAACACAACACCATGTACATGAAAAAATGGAACTGCAGAAGAAAAGAAAACAAAAGTAACACAAAATCATGAATGGTACCTGGGCACAGTGTGTGTGTGTGTGTGTGTGTGTGTGTGTGTGTGTGTATGTGTGTGTGTGGTATATTTCCAATCAAGGAAGAGAGACAGAAAGCAGTGGGAACATTGAATGAAGCCAACATGTTTGAAAATGTTTCAAAAATGGTGAAAACAATAAAGCTGAAGTTTTGTGAAAATCTGTGAAACAAAACTCGGATACATTAGAAATGCGAATGTGAACAAGTTAAATCCCACTAACTCTATCATAGCAGAAGTATTTTAAGACAAAGATAAAATCAAATTATAAAGAGCCTAACACAAAACATATTACCTCTCACAACATTAACTGTAATTGATTGACTTCAGGAGAGAATTGACTCAGCTGGACAGTGGAAAGTATCAGACATTTATGAAGTAGAATAATAAAATAGCCACCCAGCTAGAGTCCCTTGTTGAATGAAAAGTCCTTCAAAAGTGGTGGTAAAATAAAATAAAGTTACAGTTGTGAGTAAAGACTCAAATTATTTACCATGAACTGTATTAGAAATATTAATTGACGTTCCTGAAAAAGAAGAGAAATTACCTTTGATAGAAACATGGAGATTCAGGAGAAAATGAAGAGCAACCAAATGGCAACACTGGCTTCACATGGCAACTGTTCACTGCAAGGTGCTGATAATAGTGATTTCCTCAGAGAAATGTAAAAATTTAAACTTCATAAAACCAATGTATCTCTTCCATCTTCTAACTCATGTTCCTTTGCCATGGGCCGTAGGGAATCTAAAAGTGGAATGAGTCACTACCACTTGGGTTCATTTTGTTTTGCCAACATGTCTGATAACTATCCCTACCCCCTTTTCTGAGAAACCTCTTGCTGGGTTTAAATCTTGGAGGCACAGCTGCTGGGAATAGCAGAGCTTTATCTTGATTTGCTTCAGTTTGACCACATGTCCTTTTCCATTTAGCTTTTGCAGTTTTTCCACTCACATGCTCTACATATTCCTAGGATAACTTTCTACTTGTTTTTGTAGTAGCTTTCTATCCTGGCATACAATATACCAGTATCTTTATCATTTATATTTCCATATCTTTCCAGTCATACACTTTTTTCTTCAGTTTAAAGGAGGTAAGATTTATTATGGGTCACGGATTCAGTTCATCACAGTAAGGGGATATGGCAGCAGCTTGCATCATGGAGAAGAGGGAAAGAGAAGAATAGCAAAGCTAGTTGGGATTTTCTTTGCTCTTGATGTTTTACTCCTTTTCCCAGCCTCTTGTTGGGGGAAGTCAAGCATTCAGGGCAAGGCTTATGCCCACAGACACAGATAGAGGTGTGCTTTGCTAAGCTGGTTTCTAAGTCTATTGAAGCTGACAGTAAAGATGACTCATATTTCTACCTTTGTCAACTTGATAGCCAAATATGTCCCCTCAATTACAGCACTTACCCTGAGCTCCAAAAACCTCATGTCTAATTTATAGCATGAAATGAATTTAGGTCATCTTCAAGAGTCCTCAGACTTAACAATTTTAACCTTGCTCAAAATGACAAGTCCAAAATGTGAAATAGAAAAGAATCTCTCATTGAGTTCTGCTTCTAGCCAGTGTCTCTAAACTTTTCTGAGTTCCTACCACAGACAAATTTGAAGAAGTCTCCATCCACCCCTACTGTAGTTGTTTATGGAGCCTTAACCCGGTAACCCATAGTCACATGGCTGAGCTAAACCTGTCCATTCCCCTGAGTCTTTACTCAGAAAAGTGAGATTTTTTTTCTTCTTTTTATTTCTTTCCTAGCCAATGTTTCCCTAACATTTTGGGCTTCTATACTGTTCCTTTGAAGAGAATAAAGTCTACTGAATGGAGAACGAACATTTCTATTGGTCAGATCAATTTCCTGGCTAAGGAACCAGTCCTCAGGGAGGCAGAGTCACCTTAACCCACGCTAAAGAGAAAAGAGGAACAATTATTCTTTTACTAAGATGATATATTTTTCCTGACCCTAGTCGCTTTAGGAGCCATCGTCATGTAGCTGGGCTAAGCCTGCTTGTGTTCCCGAGTCTGTATTCAAAAAATTATTTCTTTTCTTTTCTTCTAGCTCTTTTCCTGGACTTTGGACCTTCCGTTCTTTGTGGCTCATTGCTGAACACAGTGACTGCTTACAGTTGGCAGGTGTTCTCTGTTCTTTTCCATTGTCCTCTGCGGGGACTCTGCTGAGATTTACAGCTTGACTGCTCCGTGGTTGTTCTTTTAAAATCTGACAAAGATTGTCCTCAAACTTCCTTCTCAGACTGTTCTTACATCATTTTATTAAGGAGGCTAAGAACCCCAAGATGGAACCTCAGTTTCCCAAGTCATGTGATATCCCAGATGGGACTCGTCCAAATTCCCATACCAGTAGTAGAACAGGGTAGCTCAAATCATGACACATAAGAAACAGCTCGGATATGTATGGACATAAATTTGAATAATACACTTTTTAAAATGTAGGAGAAAGATTTATTAAGTTTGTAAGTAAGTAGAACAATGTATAACAATGCCAGAGCACCTGAACTAGAAACAGGCATTGCCCATAAAACAATATTTTAGTGTATTACTGAATTTAAGTCTGTCTGTTTATTTGCCTACCTACCTGATTCTGTCCCTCATTTCCAGTCATTTTATAAAGTATTTTCTTTAGTAATAACCATATTGAATGTTTCAAACCTAGATGGTGAAGCCATCTATCTAGCACTTATCACCTTTCTCTCTATATGATGTTCATGTGTCTTAGCCTGAGTTCCTGTGGTCTGTAAGCAGCTGGGTTGACTTGGCAGTCCTACTACTCTCCACTGAAGCTGTTCGCATGTTCATGGAGGGCTCTTAGCTGATTCAGGAAGGTCTTGGTAGGTGTGACTACATTGACATCCTCTTCCTTGTACTTTAAGTCACCAGCAGGCAAACATGGTTGTTTTTATGGTTTAGGATTGTGACAGATATTTAGGTGCTTATTTTCTCGAGTGTTAATATCCTGCTGCTGGTAGCAAGTCACACAACCAAGTTCAGAATTAAGAAGAAAAAAGAAAGCATTCTGTCTTTTAAGAGGGAATCATGAAAAGTCACATGACAATGTGTGGATGAAGACAAAGGTGTGGAATTTAAGATGTCAGTTTAACAGTGGATTGCAATGGCAGTAGTTACGTTTTTAGATAAGACTGCTAACAGTTGAATTAGGAGATTTAAAAAATTTATTTGTAAATATTTACTATTTTTTATTCATTTTACATACCAACCAGAGTTCCTTCTCCCTCCCCTCCTCCTACTCACCCACACCCTGCCCCAAACTACCCCCATCTACTCCTCAGAAAGGGTAGGGTCTCCCATGAAGAGTCAACAAGGCTTAGTACATTCAGTTGAGGCAGGACCAAGTCTCTTTCCCTGCATTAAGGCTGAGCAAGGCATCCCACCATATGGAATGGGCTTCAGAAAGACAGCTCATACATCAGGGATAGATTCTGTTCCAGTCCCACAAACAGACAAGGCTACAAAACTCTTGCCCACATGAAGCAGGCCTAGTTCCATCCCATGCAGGCTCCTCAGCTGTTGGTCTAGAGTTTGTTAGCTCCCACAAGTTCAGGTCAACTGTCTCTGTGGGTTTCCTCATCATGATCTTGATCCTCCCTTCTTCATATAAACCCTCCTCCCTCTCTTCAACTGGACTCCTGGAGCTCAGCCCACTGTTTAAATGTGGAATTTTCCTAGCATCAGTTTCCTCCATAGTCCCTTAATGACTCACTCTATAGAGCGATCTCTTTCATTGTTCCCCTAACCCATCCCTCCCCCAAGTTAGGAGTTTTAAAGCCTGTGTGACATACAATAAGAGAAAAGTGGAGATAGATTTTGTCTTGATAGGCATTCAATACTGTTTTTCTCTTTTAATTTAAATAAGATCCAGTTGATAGAGGCAGAAATCACATTATGCTGGAGGGACTTAGAGTGGATAGGAAAAGGGCAAGCATGGTGTGTGGTGTCTGTGTAAAATTCTGTGACATTGCCTTTCCCTCTCTGCTGTGACAAATCATGTATTCCTTTCTTCCCTTCTGTTCTAATATCACACTAGCACTCAAGGGAACAAAAATTATAGCAAGCTGAAGACAAAAATGAACAACCAATCAGATGAAAAAACACAATTCTGTTCCAAGAACAGAGCACGAGGCCAGGGAAGAATTCAAAGGCTGCGAACCCATCCTGGTGGTGAGCTCCACAATGGTGTTTTCACTGGTGATTTTATGCCCACATAAAGTGTGCCAGCGTAGAAGAGAAGGAAAATGCAGATCAAAACTGCACAATTGAAATCACCGATTGCACAGAAACCGTGCAGTGAAGGGAAGCTAGTGAGGTCAAATTAGAGAGGTCAGCTGGGGTCCCCAGAGCACGGCAGTAGGAAGTGCATCATTGAACCGATCATTATTTCTGTTTGTCTGCTTGACAGGCAAGCCTGGAATTATCCTTGCCAGTTACCAACCCCACTTGGAGTGAGCAATAATTTTCGAAACTTCATGGAAAGCAATCGTTTCTCCCTGGAAAACATCGCTTTCTTTTGAATACCAATTTAAGAAAGAATGTGGCTAAATGAGGAAGACAGTAAAAGGTGAAGTGAAATATTGCAAATTTATCAGAAATAAGACCTTATTTTATGTAACCCCACAATTTTAATGAGGACAAGCTAGGTGTGTCGTTTCTTGCTTATGCTCCCTGCAAACTAGGAACTGGGAAGGAGGGAGGGCCATGAACTTTGGGCTAGCTTCCCGCGAGCACACACACACACACACACACACACACACACCCCAAATAAAATCCCTAAGCACCAAATCAAGCATTTCTAGTTAGTTTCAAATATGTAAACTACTTAACAAGCTAGGAATTGCTCTCTAAGCTTCTTTTTGCTCAATGGAGTCATGAGAAACTTCCTTATGGATTGATCTGAGTCACATGAGCACTGCCGTTGGTTAATGGGATTATTTTAGGTAAGTGGGGAAAGTTCAAGGCATTGGAGAGAAGAAACATTTTTAATTTAAACTACCAGTTCCTTGTTCTGAAATCCACAACTCCTGTCTCCTATGTTTTGAATACTATCTTCAACAACTGCTGAGGTCATAATTTCAGTATAGCTGCCTTTTAATTTTTCAAAGATTTCTTGAAAGGCTGATATAAATCCTCCCCCAATGAGACATGCAAGAAACCAGCATTTTAGGTGGAATTTGAGAAAGAAATAATTTGTAGAACCAATGATTTTTAGCTCTATTGAAAACCAGTATTTATACTCAGTATTGAGATTTCCTCTTGCTGGATTTTCCTATGACTAATATGAAATGTCTTTCTTTATCTCTTTTGATTGATTTTAGCTTAAAGTCTATTTTGTTAGATATTAGGATAGCTACACCAGCTTGTTTCTTAGGTCCATTTGATTGGAATATTTTTTCCCAACCCTTTACTCTGAGATGATGTCTGCCTATGGGGTTGAGATGTGTTTTTTGTATACAGAAGAAGGATGGATTCTGTTTTGGTATCCAATCTGTTAGCCTGTGCATTTTTATAGGTGAGTTGAGTACATTAATATTAAGGAATATTAATGACCAGTAATTGGCATCTCCTGTTAATTCAGTTTTCATTGTTGGTGATGTTAATTTGTGCATTTTTCCTTCTTTGGGATTTGCTGCTATGAGACCATCAATTGTCCATGTTTTTGTTGGTGTAGCCAACATTCTTCAGTTGGAGTTTTCCTTCTAGTATTTTGTGTAGGACTGGGTTTGTGGCTAGGTATTAGTTAAATTTGGTTTTGTCATGGAATATCTTATTTTGTCCTTCTGTAGTGATTGAAAGTTTTGCTGGGTATAGTAGTCTGAGCTGGCATCCAGATGTAGTTCTGATAGGTCTACCTTTATATGTTACTTGGCCTTTTTCCTTTGCACTTCTTGATAGATTTTCTTTATTCTGTATGTTTAGTGTTGTGATTATTATGTGGCAAGAGGACTTTTTTTTTGATTCAGTCTATTTGGTGTTCTGTAAGCTTCTTGTATATTCATAGGCATAGCTTTTTGTAGGTTGGGTAAATTTTCTTCTATGATTTTGTTAAATATATTTTCTCTGCTTTTGAGTTGAACTTCTTCTCCTTCTATACCTATTATTCTTAGGTTTGACCTTTTCATGGTGTCCCATATTTCCTGTATATTTTGGGTTAAGCCTTTGTTAGATTTAATGTTTTCTTTGACTGATGAGTCTATTTCTTCTATTGTATCTTCAGTGCTTGAGATTCTCTCTTCCATCTCTTGTAATCTGCTGTTCATACTTGTGTTTGTGGTTCCTGGTTGTTTTCTCATTATTTCTGTTTCTATAGTTCCCTCAGCTTGTGTTTTCTTTATTGTCTCTATTTCAGCTTTCAAGTCTTGAATAGTTTCTTTCTCGACTGAAGAATGAATAAGGAAAATGTGGTACGTTTACACATTGGATTACTACACAGCAGAAAAAATTAATGACAACTTGAATTTTGCAGGAAAATGGACGGAGCCAGAAAATGTCATATTCAGTGAGGTAACCCAGACACAGAAAGATACTTATCATATTACTCATTCCTAAGTGGTTTTTAATCATAAAGTCAAGAACACCAGCCTACAAATCACAATACCAAAGAACTTAGACAACAATGAGGAAACTAAGAGGGACATACATAGATTTATTCTACATGGGAAGTAGAAAAAGACAAGATCTACTGAGTATATTGGGAGTATGGGAACTTTGGGGGAGGGTTGAAGGGGAGAGGAGACAGAGAGGGCAGCAGCAAAAAATCTAGAGCTCAATAAAAGTCAATTAAAAACAACTTAAAAGCAAAAAATTGCAATTACAAATTTTAAAATTACCAAATTAACAGCTTTCACAAGTACTTTGAATGTTTAGTAATTGGAAGAGATTATGCCTATGTTTATAAAAATGATTGGAAAGTTTTTTTATTTTTAAGGGAGCTACAAAATGTGTACAGCATATCTATTTTATCTATTTATGTTGTGTCTTTTCAAGATATTGAGGAATAAAATTCCTGGGAGTTGCAAAAAAAAAAAGAAAGAAAGAAAAGAAAACCAGTATTTACTTGTTCAGCTGAAGGATTTTAAAATCTCCATAACAGCAATAAATAGTAAATCAGATGACCTAATGGAGAATGTTTACCACCTAATAATATTATTATATTCATCAGCTGATATAATGATTCATAGCTAAACCGTTTTATATACATTGTGTAACAGGATCCTTAAATCAATGTTCTGAGGTAGGCATGACTGTTGCCATTTTTATTTTTATTATTACCATTACATTAATATTTCATGATCAAAAGAACCAGAAATTCAATTTAATCTTTTTTATTTCATCACACATAATACTTTATCTCATTTACCCAAACAAATGAGCTATTTTGGTTTTGAATTACAGATATAAGACCAAGCTAAAACATAACAAATAGCTCCCAGTTAGTAAGAGCTGAGATCAACGAAGTCATTCCTGACACCCGAAATTCTGTCCCATGAATACTGTCCAGGATTTTTGTTTGTTTGTTTGTTTGTTTTTGTAGTATTTCGAGAGAAGGTTTCTCTCTGTGGCCCTGACTGTCCTGGCATCAGCTTTGTAGACCAAGGCTGGCCTCATACTCAAGGAGATCTGCCTGACTCTGTCTCCTGAGTGCTGGGATTAAAGGCATACACCACCAACACCTGGTGTACTCTCCAGTTTTAAGGGTTTACCAGGTCAAGCCCATGACTGCCTTGGCTCTCTGCTTTTCTTCTGCTTTTTGATTTTTTGTTTGAGTGTTTAGAGAGAGAGAGAGAGAGAGAGAGAGAGTCTCTCTCTGTCTTCAGTCTTTTTCTCCGCCTATGGTTCATCCATGCTGAGTACTGTCCATGCCTGTCTAGTAGAAGAGTCTTTTTTGTTTCTCTTAATTTCAGTGTCCATTTTCATGTCATCTTTTTCATCGTCCACCACACACTCCATTTTCTCCTGGAGCTCACTGCTTGGGTACCACCACAGCTGCTTTTTTTTTTTCTTCAATGTTTTTCATTAAAGCATCACCATCAGCTTTGAGAATACTTTTAAGTCTACTGAGTATTGAGCTCCCTTGGGGTATTCTTCTTTCTCTTTTCAGCATGCATCTTCCTTTTTTACTTACTCCATAAAATTTTAGATGTGAATGTAGGTTTTCCACTTTAGGAGTTAGTACATATTAACATTTAACCTCCTTTTCTGTGAGATTATTATAGTTGAAATCCTCCACCAAGAAGCTGGGTTAAACACTTGGTCCTGGATGCTGCTGCTTTCTTGAGAGATTTTGGAAACTTTTCTCATCATAATACCTCCTGCCATATAGCAGACTGAACTAATTTATATTATGTATATACATATGAGGATATATATACATATATATATATATATATATAGTTTGGAAATCTGCATTCTTCCAAAGTATGTGAGCATCAGCCACATTTCTGAGAGAATGGGTTCTGCTTCAACAAACCTCTGCTCAGGACCTAGAAGAATCCCCAAGGATAAAACTCGGTCTTACTAAGGTTGTAAATGTCTATGATCCGG
The DNA here is from genome assembly GCA_001685075.1 of Bramus lutescens. NCBI lineage: Eukaryota > Metazoa > Chordata > Mammalia > Rodentia > Cricetidae > Bramus > Bramus lutescens. The sequence continues at coordinate 301,839 of LOEQ01001966.1, read as the reverse complement.
GAAAAAAATAACCTGGGAAAAGCAGGGAATTGCACCATGAATATTCCAGGATGCCTGTTGCACACCAGGGCTGACTGTGCCCATCACCTTACCCATAATATTCATGAGGTTCTGTAACACGATTAAGAAAAATCCAGAGACAGATATTGGGACTAAACCTGAAGACCAGAGTAGCAAAGCAGCCAGCCACTGGCTTTTACTACCTCAGTCTGAAAATGATGATCTTGCCTCCAGAAATCCTCAGAATGAGACTGAGATTGAAAGCTGTCTCCTCCCACTTTATATTCCTCTCTAGTGCTAAGATTAAAGGCATGCACCACTACCGCCCGGTTTATATGGCAAAATAGTGTGGCTACTAGGATTAAATGTGTGTGCCATCACTGCCTGGTCTGTATAGCTGATAAGTGTGGCTGTTTTACTCTCCGATCAAGCTTTATTTATTAAAATAAAAATGAAATATCACTACAGGCTTTAGGCAATAATCCAGTCAAGACTGGCATCTTCATCAAAACATCATGAATTATTTGTAAAATATAAGAAGAGAGTAAGAAACTGCAGGCACACCAGAATCGCTTTGAATAGTTCCTTGCACAATCAAGGCACACCCTGCTAGCTGGTTATGTAACAAATAAGTCTGTATCTGTGTATGATATAGGAGATTGAGTATATATGACAACTTCAAAATTCAAGATAATTTTATAGGCCTTGTAGCCAAACTAGTTCCAGTAACTTTTGATGGAGAGACATCTTATGAGGAAGCAAATTTCAGGAGGAAAGGGTCATAGTGGTTACAGACTAATCACTTATGTTGATAGACAACTACTTGTGACTTCAGGAAGAACTAGATATCCTTCCAGAAAAGTAGAAACACTGGGGTGATTGAAAGTGGAGACATGCCAGAACAAAGGCTTATTTCAACATGATGGACAGACAATTGGTTGATGGGGGACTTCTTTCCGAAAATTTTTCAAAAGATTCCAATGACCCAGATGCCCATGCTCTTGCTATCGTCCTTCAACACAGAGCTGCTGAATAACAGACAGAGGATCATTTGTGGTGTCACCTGGCCAGGTGCAGTGCTCAAGTTTACTGAAAAAAGATAGGACTCATTCCTTCAAGAAGAGTTCGTTTCATTATCAAATGACATAGTAAGAGTGTGACCTGACTTTCAGCTTCTATTTTCCAGTGAAATCCCCAAAGAGACATTGCCACCACAAAACGGGATACAGCGATAAATCATTTTAAGCTAACATGGAAGAAAAAAAAGATTATCAAGAAGACTTTAAGCCACTAGAGAGAGGATGCTCTTGCCACTACTGGGCAAATCACACCCATGATGTAGCCACAGCCTGCTGTCCTGTGAGTTATTGGTGTGGAATCTGCCTGTGGTGCACAATTTGAGCACTGCTTTGGATTTCTACCCCATCTTGGAAGCAGACAAGCAAGAGAGTCCATCTACAAATAATGTCTTGAGAAGGGAATAATACAAACCTGATTCTGTTCTTGGTGATTGTGCCCCTAATACAACAATTGGGAAGCAGAGAAACAGTAATTCTAGCTTTCAGTACTTTAACAATTAAAAATAATTGTCCTACACTGCCCATGTGAAGACAAAGAAATGCCTTCTAGAGACATAAAGGAATAAATATATAGACTCAAATGAAATTGTGACCTTTATAATTTTAAGCTATGTTTTTGTTAATTGAGATTTGTTTAGTCAGTGATGAAAAGCTTTAGCTCTGAAGAGATACTTTTGAAGGTGTGATAAGGTTCTAGAGACTTCTGAGATGGATAGAAACTCAAGGAGATTACTGAATGAGTAGCAAATCTTCTCTGGACATATGCTATTGAATAGAGACAGAATCTGGCTGATTTAACCAACATTTTCTTCATTTTGACCCTCATGCTATTGGGGGCAATTTGGAATACCTTTGTCTTTCATGTTTCCTACATAGTGACCCACTTAGAAGGGCTGTTGCTACTCAATGGCACTAAACTCTCTCTGTGTGCAGTGCTCCAATTGTGCTTAATTAAACAATGACCCATGTCACATTCCTTCACTTGATCATTTTCACTGTTGACTTTTCTCCTTGGAGCTGCTTTGTTTGTCTATTAGGAACCAAATGTTTGCCTGGGTGTGATCATCTGGTCATACATATCCAATATGATAGCATAGCCTAACTGCTGAATGGTTATTGATTTCTCACTTATGATGATTCATTTGCCATGTGTTCATGTGTACTGAACCCTGACTTGAAATTAGGACATCTGACATCGCACTCACTGGCAACCTGTTCCAATCACCTTAGCTCTCCATGCCTATTTCCTCCTGAGTAAATAGAGGCATAGAGAAGAGGACTAAGTGAGCTTCTGAGATTGTACTATGTCTAAAATTTAAAAAAAACACAAAGTTCAGATTAGAGTTCCATCTTTACTCACCATCTTCTTTTCTTAATTGCTATTGGTCTGTTAAAAAAGAAATACTGCTGTATTGATTTGAGAGATCAGAAGGAAGTGTGGCCTGTGGATTTTGACGTGCTTGGTGAATCTGTATCTGTGAGTCCTAAGCTTGCAGTTTCTTCTAAGTCCTCTCTGATTGTATGATTTTCTTTTGACACTGTTAGTGATACTTGAAAAGTTTTGTTTTTCTATATTTAGCATTTTATAAGGGCTTTGGAAACAACTATATGTATAGGTTTTATAAAATAAGCACAAAACCACAAAGACATCCTCCCTCTTTTTAAAGGATATGTGTTATCTTTCCATACACGGTTTGCAGTTTTTCAAATTTTGGTGAGCACTCCTGAACACTATCTATATTTAATATGCGGTTAATGCATTTTTATGCATAGAGAGATTATCTATTTGTTTGTTTGTTTTACTGCTCTAACTTCTACATTAATATCAAAGGTTATTTATGGAAGAATAAATTACATCTTTAAGGGTCTGACTACCTACAAATATATTCTGTTCTTTTCATATGTGCATATTCTTCAATACAAAATGCATTGTTGAGGAAGTACCATGAATTTTCCAAGAATCCACACAAGATGTGTGAATTTCAGTTATTATTTTAGGAAGACTGCTGATGTTTCTCCATTTGTCAGACACAGCTTTATTCTAGCATGAGGTTTGAGCTATATAAGGTTTTAACATGCTTCCCTTAGTCCATGGAGATTACAGGGTAATAAAGGATCACCTATATTTAACAACAAAACCCCCAACTATGTGCAGCTTAACCATATATTTCAGGAATACTTTATCTTTCCTGTCTTCTGAAGTTAATTTTTTCTGACCTCACTGTGACAAGACTTCAGTTTCTATTTTTACTGGGTCTTTGTCTTCTGCTCTATTCTACAATGCATTCTTATCCGCGTGTTCCTCGAGCCCTGTAGCTAGCTCTAGCATCACCCAGAAAAGTAGAAGGAAGAATACCTGTCATGTATTTGTTCCCCACAGTCCTTACAAAAGTCTTATCAAACAGAAATCACCTTATGACCATACACATGTTCTTGATAAGTTGAGAATAACTTCCTAAATGGTGGAAACTTTTGGTGTTCTCACATTTCTGATGTGTTGTTTTTGGTCTCACCTGAGATATCTTCAGCAAAGAGAGATAACCTCTCTTTTGGACAAGTGTTCTGTCCATAGGCCCTTTCATTGATTATTTCAGTTACCTACTCTGAGAATTTACCTCTTCTATTTCACTTACCTACTTTGAGAATTTATCTCTCTAGTGTCTCATATGCCTCCTTTTTTTAACGTGGTTCTTCTTTTTTATCATTATTATTGTTATTATTATTATTATTATTATTCCATTCAATTATTTACACTTCCTTCCCTCCTCCCAATNAAGCCAGAACATGCCGTAAAAACAAGTCCCAGTGCATTTATCAATGGCTTCTCATATACCTTTATCTAAAGATCCTGTGACCAAGTGTTCTGTCTAAGAATGTTTTTGCTTATGAGATTGCTTCTGTTTTCAACATTGATCACATTTTGCTTTTCTATGTGAGAAGTGGTAGAGAACAACTTATTCTAAGTCCACAACCTTCACAAACTGCCAGCTGCTTCGGAATCCCTCACACAAATTCACTGAATCACCATAAAGGACTTGTGTTTTTTTCTTTCTCTCTTTTCTTTTTCTTGTGGTTTCCATAGGCCCTTTCATTGAGTATTTCAGTGCAGCACTTTGACCAACAATGCCCCTTCAACTGATGTCCCAGGTCTGTGAAGTAGTCCCAAAAGTTCCTGGTCAGTGCCTAGAGCCCTCACTCCACGGCACAATGCAGCATCGATACACTTCTCTGTGCCTCTTCTCTGACTCTCCCACCCCTCACTAATGCAAAAACTATCATTAACTATCATTATCTGTGGTCACAGTTTGGTTGCTCTCTCTCAGGTTTCATGCAGTCTCTTCCCCTAGGAAGTGGCATTTACAGTCGGGCTTAGATGATAAGCTGAGTAAAAAGAACCATACTGTGTCAGAATTGCCCAACAGTTGGTCCATTTCTAGTTATTTGTTAACATATAATTATATTTGACCTTTAATAATACTGCAATTGAGTGAATACAAACTTACAAAAATGAGAAAATGGTGTGGGAGGTCCTTCTATTTATGTGTTGCTTTTATTGGTTAATGAATAAAGAAACTGCCTTGCTATAGGTCCAAAGCAGTTTCTTTATTCATTAACCAATAAAAGCAACACATTGACAGGACCTCCCAAAAGAAATTTATAACTCTATTATCATAAATACAAACAGCGAATCAATATTTTCTATTATTTTTTCTTCTATGCTTCTTTCTTGAGACTATCATAGAAGAATTAAAACTTTTGCTCCTTTTGAGACTTATGTGTACTTAATGGAAAAATTTGAAAGTAGAATATATATTGTATGTGTGGTTGATACATCTCTCATTTTTAGATGCTACTGTGAAAAAGACTTTACTGTTAACATATCATTTTCAGTGCTATAGTTTACTACTATATCGATGTAAATGTGCTTCACGAGCTCAAATGTTTAAACGGTTGTTCCCCTACTGATGGCACTGCTTTGGGGAGTACAAACACAGCTAGAATCTCTAATGTAATATCTCCCTACCATGAAAATATGGTCTAAAATATTCTTTGTCTATTGCTTCTTCATGTCAAATATTTGTTCACAGTGACAATCAAAATAGGTAATAAAGCAAATTAGTATCAAGAAATGGGGCTATTTCTGGGATAAACCCAACCATGTGGTTCATAGACATTTGATATTGGTTAGTGGGGGTGATAGAGGTGAGTTTGGAGTTGTAGCTAGCAAAGCAAAGCTCAGTTGGTCATTCTGATGGAGGTTTGGAAGACGGAATGCTGACAGAGAGAAGAATGAAAAGATTATAGCCAAGAGTTTAGAAGAAAAGAAGGACCCTGACAGGCAAGTGATCTAGAGGTTCTCTGTTTTGGAATAGAAAGCCCTAGTTCTATGCCATTTTTATGCTGGAAGTATGTAACTTGTTTTATTCATGTATAGATGCTCACAGGTTAGAGATTGCCTTGGGTCTTGGAGCAGATTGGAACTGAGACTATTTTAAATAGTGCTGTAACTGGAAGACTAGAGGGACTTTTGAAAGTGGATTGAATCCACTGATGCATAATGAGCTAGTCCAGAACTATGACAACTAGCAGAGAAACGCGTTGTGATATGAATTATCACATAGATACATGAGTTTGATCACTTGCTTACCAGCTAATGATGCTGTTTGGGGAGGTTGTGGAACCTTTATGAGTCTGTTTGACATACTCATAGCTGGTAGATTTCCATAAATGTCTACATATGTTTAAAGGGAAACTAACTAGCTCTTTTCTGCTAATCGTAAAGTAGAGGGCTAGAAGATGGGACTCAGATATTAGCAAGAGAATATTTGCCTTGGGCTTATATTAGAAACAGGGAAACATCAACTAAACTCTAAAAGTGACTTTGTGCTTTTCTTTTCTTCTTTGAAATTAGATAGATCATTATGTGTATAAGTTTTCATCCAACAGCCTTCCTATATAAGTCAGAAAAAAGGAAAAAGTTAAATTTAGAGATAATTTTCATATACTTTCTCATATCACTGGTGTACCAAGGTTTATGCAAATCTATGATGCTAATTCTTTGAGTAATGATTCACATAAACAAATCTCACAGGTAGTGGTGATTTCTAAGAAATATGAAATTCCAAGGCAGTTATGGCTATGGGAATCACATTAGAATCTTGATTATGTTGCAATTCCACATTGCTAAATTTATATACCACACTGTGAGATCCCTGAGAAAAGTGAATATTGGAAAATATTGCATATAATTTAAAGAAATTAGTTTTAAAATTATTGTAAAACTTTATGTAGATTATTTTAAATTAATGTAAAAATTGCTGAATTTCTCCCAGTATTTAAAATACTAAACAATATGTGAATAACAAAGAGAGATGTATTTATGAACCAAAGATTAGCTCCAAAATGTGTAGCAGAAGCCCAGTTCTTCTGGCTTAGCTAAGGAGATGTATTTTTCCACATGTGAAAAAGTCCAAGGAGTGATGGATTTAAACTGGCTAAGAAGCTACAATAAGTTAGGGTATCTTTCTGTTCAGCTAAGGTTCTTAGGTGATTTTCAATCTAAAGTCTACTGAGGTTTTAAGTCAGAAGTGTTATCACTCTGAACCCAGTCAGGATTCTGCTGGGATGATGTTGGGAAGACGGAACTTGAGGGGGGATATGACGGTTTTTATGCAGCTTCACTTATCTTCTCATTGCAACTTTACCCTCTTGCCTCTTTTTTAGTATGTGCTAAGATATACTGACTATAGTCTAACTCTCTCTCATATATATATATATATGTATACCTATGTATAAGCACAGACACATATATGAATGAATAAACCCCAATTACATAAAACACTTGACTTCAGTTTATAAGTTGCTATTAGCTTAATTTTATATAAAATTATGGAGGATTTGAAATAAGATTCCAAGAAACCAGCAAATAAAGTTATTTATTTGTCTCAATTATTTTATGAGCATTTCTTTCAGCTGTTACACTGTGTTACACTGCGAGACAATTTGCTATTTGGTCTCACAGTTCTGAGTATAAAAATCATCTTAGCTCTTACATCCATTTGCAAGTTGAGATGCTTATTTGTTGAGATCATCAGATAAAGGAGAGATTTTAGGATATTGAGCAGAGCTTTTCAGTGTTCATCTCTGATCACTATTTTCTAATCACTTGGATTAGTGCGGACATCACAAATAAGAGACAGCAATAAAAGAACTGCAATTAATAGATGGTTCTCTTAGATTCTCCTGCAGTGAAGATGATTACAATGAAATATTGATAATGTTCTTCCAGTTTTGAAAAATTGTCATGATATTTTAAAACTTAGACTCTTTATGATGAAGCACATATAATACCTTATATTCAAATCCTTTGTTGATTTTGTTATGAAATAATTCTGAGACTTTGTGTTTACAGAGAAAAGAAGTCTTCCAAATCATCTCATAGAATTAGGTCATAGCTAATTAAGACGAGGTTTGTCAATGATAGCAAACTTTTAAATTTACATTATAAACACAATCTCTGAAAAGTGTAAGGGAGGAGTAACCAACAGAAACAAATGAGCCATGCTTTATACAAACAAATATTGATTTAAAATCATGACTGCTAGACTGCCTCTCCCATTGTTCCTATGTTCAAAACAGAAAAACATTTAGAAGAACAGCAATTGACAAGATCTGCCCTACATACCATGTAAGTAGGCTTAAACTACAATGGCAATTCCCTGCTTTCTCTGATCCTAAGTGATAGCTAGAGTTGGAAAATAATGAGACTATTTTATTAGCTATCATGGTAATAGATAAGTCAAGGCCATGTAAAGAAACGACATGCCCCTGAAGTCACGCTAGGAGCACTAAGTGATAATTCGCTCATGGGACTGCTGTGTCCCCTGGCTTAGCTGAGTGTAAGTGGACCTGTTTCCTAGTCTACATCATTATTCTAATTGCATTATTCTAAATGCATCCATTCTTCCAAAGAGACACAGTATACCCGACTTAAAGGGCAAGTCATTGAAGATCTAGATTCAAGCTTTGATTTCAATCATTTCATTTGTCATCTCTAATATTACTTCATGCATTTTTGTTAAGAATGAAGTGACATTGTATTTTAATCTGTAAATGGAAAACCTTATCTCAATATATTTAATTCCAAGAGTATTGAATCACTTGTTCATCCATTTAATAACATTCTCACTAAACATATGGACGTGGATAGAAGTGATTCCTACTGTCAAAGGTCTTCACGTGAGAAATAGGCAAGCGATGGAACATATGTTTTTATTATTAGCAAAAATGAAAATTGACTCTTACTCAGTATAAGTAAGAATAGTCTGTGTTCCTTTTTTTGTTATTGTCATAGTAACACAATCTTTCCCTCTCGCATCTATTGAGAAACAGTAAAAGTTCTCAGAAAGTCAAGACCTCTGTGAGCAAGTTTGTGGAGCTGTTTTTCTTCTTTCAAGGATTAATGGGAGAAGCAGAAAGAGAAGAGAATGAGGAAGGACTGGAAAGACTTGGAGAGCTTCTTTCCCACTGTTCTCATGGAAACAGTGTATTCTTACATTGTTAGGCCTGTGGACTGTGCTTAAGAAAGGATACAGGAAAGGAGAATCAAAACTCTATGGATAAGAGCAGAACTGAACAGAGTTAGGGAGAAACCCATCACCATCACTTAAATTCATGATTGTGTCTTTCTTTTCTTTAAAAGACATTTGCAAGTGCTCTTCTGACAATTTCTAACTGAACCTATGTGTGCCTGCTCTCTCATTCGCTCTCCCTTGTCTCCTACATGTATGAGTATGTGTGTGTGTGTGTGTGTGTGTGTGTGTGTGCGCGCACATACTAGCATGCACATTTGTACTTGTACATTAGGCTAAATGTGGAAACCCTAACATTAAAATTCATGTTTTGCTTTCAAAGACTTTCCAACAACTTAAAAATTACTGACAGGAATGATTACTAAAACTCTTAAGGTGTTACAACATATATTCACTTATATATACATCTTTTTGCTAAGACATAAATTTTGAAAATAAAACCCCAGTTAACTAATATCAACAATTAGAAAACACACTCTCTACAAAGAAACTTATTACATTCTCACTGTCCTCATTGCTTCTTGTGTGGGTAACACTTGAAAGTTAGCTTCTCCCTTTTTTCAGTTTTCATAGATCTTGCTTCCAGGACAATTATATTTGAAGAGTCCCTTCAGACATGCATGTCTTTTATTATTTTCCCTTTTCTTCCAAACTCGAGTCTTATTGTGGTTTTTCTAATTTATTTGTCTATCTACCTATTTATTTATTCATTTATTTATTTATTGAAAGTCATTGCTCAAAAATCTTAGGAGTGCTTTTAATTAATCTCTTTCCCTTTTGACCCAGAGCTACTACCAGTATCCTCATTCCATCTGTATCTGGAGTCCTCCCCTGTGCCTTAGTCCTTCATTTACTGCCATGGTGATACAATGTCCACGAAACTATTGCAATCATGTTCCTCATCTTCTTTCTCTGGCCTGTCAGCTGTGACTGCTACTGCCTGCCCTATTGTGTCATCCCTAAATGTAAATCTTCCATTCTGTTTACAGTGTTTGTTCCCAACATAATGGCTTGCAACCAACTGTGCACTTACCCTAACAATAAACGATAAACTTTGTAAAGTATTTATTCTCCTTCAAAAATGAGATGCTCTAAGGTTGACATATAGTAATATCATTCTCATTTTCTGAGTTCCAGAAGGCTAAAATATCCAATTCCAGACAAGAATTACCACTCATATCAATGCCTCACTGTACTAATATCCTGATTATATCAAGGACAAGACCATTTGTCTAATGCTCCAATAATAAGAGTTACAAACATGTGTAATCAAACCTCAACTTTCTCCTGCATCTCCACACTTGACATTCCCGACTTTTTCCTCTTCTTTTGATCTTAGGAGTGGTGATGTACAGATTGCTACCACAACAGGTCTTTCCCAGTGGGACTGCTATTTCTACAGAAATTCTCCATTTTGGTTCTTTTCAACATCAAACATTTTATAGAAAACAAAAAAGCCAAGAGTAGATTTGGGACTGATCCCTCAGTGTGACCAACTTGGACTATTGTATCTAGTCACTCACTTGAGAATATAGAGAGATTCCACCTATTATCTTAGGTATATCAAAATTAAGGCAGGCAGAGTCTCATTGGGGCATGTTCTTATACTAAAAGCGAAAAGCCAAGCAACAAATTGTAATTGGAAAAAAAAATCTTTCTGTGCTGATAAGATAGTAAGGAACCAGGCTCCTTCAGAATCTTAATTTGGAGTATATGAAAGCACTTGCACCACACAGACATGTTATAAAACTGACTAATAACCCTAAGTAAACATTTGATTCCCAGATACATATAGTTCTGCCAACTATCTAAAGCATTTATTTTTTCTAAAGCACTTATTTTGCTTATAGATCTTCTTTTTTTTAAGATAACTTCTTACACACTGTTGGGAAGTTGGACAGGTCACAAGAAATGCAATGCTTTTATATCTTGATATATTTCAATAAATAAGCAAAGCAACTTGCAAATTTATACTTTAATATTTATGTGTAGGATTGCTTAACAAAATCAGCGTCTTGATGGCGTGGGTGTCCCTCCTGGGGCTGCAGGATCAATATACTGTAGAATGCTATAAAATTTCTTTTTTCCTCTGGGAAGTCTCTTGCTAAGTTGTGACTAATAAGCAGCCTCAATGATTGCAGTGTCCCTTCCCCATTCATTTCCCAAGATAAATTACACACACTGTAACAATGGTGGAAGACAAATTACATACATTGTGAATTCCTGTGAGAAATACCCCCTTTGCCTAACAATTATGCATACGTATATACATATACCGAATATATCTGTGTGTGTATTTGCTGCTTGAAATTTCTTTTTATCTTACCTTTTGTTGCTAAATAAGGTTAAAGATGTTATGATTCAGTGTCAGTTCTGAATCTATCTCAGAACCAAAAAATGTAACTGGATACCACATGGGGACCCTCTTTTTTGCTCTAGGTAAGGTAATATTACAGTGTATTCACACATTGAAATGACTGTTTGATAATTCTTCCTAAGTCTGAGAATTGGACTATCTGTACTTTCCCAAAGACCAAGAAAGCTAGACGAACCCAGCTTTCAAGTTTACATAGAATTATGTAGCAATATTGATACATCACTTCTGCTAGGAAAAATAAGTAGTGCATTTAATAACCAGATATACTTGGTATTGTTTTGACAAAGCAATGAGGTAATAATAAAATCTTTCTGAATAGTACCTGTTAATGTCCTGCCGCATTTGAAGAATTATAGTAGAAATAAGCAAAATGAGAGCCAAGTGAAAGAAATGTCATTTCCTAATTTTTCTAGGTCATCAGACACACGCTTATCATCTTACCATGGAAACAGATGCAGATGTGAATGAGTGGTCTCTGAGTCCTGTGCTGTCCGCATTCTGGATCGCAGGCTTCCTATGAGGCTAGATGACTCAGGTTTTGTATATATAACATGAAGGCTGTGTCTTAATAGTGTTATTCAATGATAAATGGCACCATTTATTTATCCTGAAGATTAATTCAGATTAGGAAAGACATAATAAAATGTCCTACCAGAAAGGCATAATGTGTTTTTTTTAATTTTTTTATTAAAAATTTCCACCTCCTCCCCTCCTCCCATTTCCCTCCCATTCCCCCCCACTTCCCCTACCCCTCACTCTACAATCCAGGCATAACATTTTTAATCATATTTTCTTTATAGTTGTTTCTAAAACTTATGTAACATACTTTATGCATTATTTGATCCATGGACAATGTGTTTTGTTATCCTGTCACATATTTGTCTTACTTTGTTCTGTATCCTCATATTTTAGCTTTATTATTCTCATTGCCAATCTCAATTTTCTATTTAAATAACTTAGGACTGTTTGAATATCTCTGAATCCTGACTACATTTGGTTTGTTAACCCAATTTTCTATTCTGTCCTTTTATATGATTGTATTAATTAGCATTTGATGCATAAAGTAATGTACCTGACTTACTATTTTTATTATATGATATAATAGCAGTTTTAGCATACTTTCTGTTCAGGATAGAATAAGCATCATGGAATGCCTCACACATGTTGGATTATCCACCCAAAGGGGCAGTGCCGGTCATTACTGTGATGATGAATAGGCGGTAGCAAAATGCACAGGTCAAGTTTCTTTACAGTTTCCTTTCAAGCTTCACTTCCTTTGCTCTTTCCCGTGATCGCTCTCATCTCTTCTAGACATAACCTAGAGTCAGCTCCCACTCCCGAATCTTCCTCATAGATATTTGCTTTTGATATTTTAACAACACGATCAGTTCTGTCTCCAGAATATTTTCCCACCCCTTCTAACATGAGCAGCTACCATTCCAGTGGAAATGCTCACCTTTCCAGGAATTACTTATTTTCCTAAAGAGAATTTTCTTTTTAACAATTGAAAGCATCCTCTAAGAAACCTCTCTTTCTTTCTTGTTGCTGCATGTTTACACACAGCAATTAAAATGTATAAGACATGATCACAGTACTTACCCTGCGCAGAGTTTTCCAGTAGATTCTCATTATATGTAGAATGAAACATAGAATCCTTTATTACTGTATCTTACCATATTGGTCTCATCATTAGAAAGAAGCAAATTTTTTCCCCTGAGTGCAGAAAGCAAATTTGCGACTACAACATATATTTCTGAGAAAGCGAGTCTTCAAAGAAAATACAAGCCTTTTAAAAATATGTCATTCTTATAAAAGGAAAGATTATATGTCCTAACAATTAAAAGATCATTGTTTTTACTAACTCGACTTCACATTTAGTAGAGGAGATGGAAGATGCTGAGGAACACATAGAAAGAAGAGGGGATCTTAGACCACTTTTTTCAAGTTGATGTATATCTACCTCGCCTGCCTTGTCTAATAACAAAGCAGAAGGTAGAAAAGTAAACAGTAAACACCTCAGGCATCTTTTGACCAGAGAGGGTCTGTATGACACAGTTTTTGGTCATTAATCCCAAGTAGAACTAGAATGGGCAGATTTTCGTAAAACAAACTATTTTCTTACAAAAACAACATTTACTAGTAGCCAATGACTGGTGTAACACCAACCCATCTGCTTCATGGAGTTGAATGTGTAGCTGGAAGAGGCCGCTGTGCACTTGTTGCACAGGTTTAGATCACTCTGACACTGGCCACCCAGCACCACCGTGGGACTTGCTGACCTTGAGATAATTTGTTATGTGAAAATAAATTGTTGCTAAGCATAAATTATGAGCAACCAACATCATCTTGTTCTACTATAAGACTGGAACTGAAATGAGGTTTAGATTTCACATGAGGATTTAGATATCCAATTAGATATCCCCTACTCTATAGCACCCTCCAAGAAATTTTTTGAGACTTTAAATTTTAATATTTTCACAAATTTAAGTGTTGCAAACCAGAAAACTAGAAAATATTCACGATTTTCATTCCAACTATTCTTATTGATTTTGTAAGCTTTGAACAAACATTTTTAATTTAAATTATTTTTATTATGACCTTTGATCAGAAGGACTGAAACAAAAAGAAAATTAAATTTATCCCTCACAGCCATAAACAAGTACATATATAGGTGAAGGACACTTAACTTGCAAATGATACTTGTAAGTGGGCATCATTTATACTTAATTTTTGTATTAACTGGTTGTTAATATAACAAAACACCAAAGTAGCTATATTAGTTACTTTTGTCATCACAGTGATAAAATACCAGAGAAAAGCACTCGAAGGGAGAAGAGGTTTATCTGAGTCACAGTTTGGGCACCGCTCCCTATTATGTTGGGGGGATGCTTGGAAACTCAGAAATATTTGTGCAGTGCAGCAGAGAGTTCAGAGCAGCAGGTTTCTATCTATAGGGCAGGCAGGAAACCGAGAGCCCTCAAGAGCATAGTCAGCTAGTCCCTACCTTGTTCTATAGCCTTTCAAAAAAGTGCCTCTAGCTGGGTGCCAAGGATGCAGTCATGAGCTTGTAATTGGCCATTTCATACAACCCCCACAGAAATACCTAATTTATTTCATAAAGATAAAACATATATTTACCTCAGAATTTTGGAGTTCTTGATGTACAAATAGCATGGGTTGTAGCTTGACTAAATCATCTCCTAATGAAATTGCAATGATGAGGAGCGGGTGCCTGTGCAAGATGGTGACATTTCTAACTGAAGCAGACAAAATTGTCTGAGTTTTCACAATCCTCTTCAAGCTCATACTCTCAAAGACAAGTACCCACCAATAGGCCTCACTTTGAAAGGTTCAACTGTCCTAAAACTACTACCTGGAGGACCACACTTCTATCTGTGAATTTGTAGGTGGAGTCACTCTTCAAAACCATAACACACACACACACACACACACACACACACACACACAACAAATAAAAATATAATAAACACACAGCTGATTTTTCTGGATACCAGTTATGGAAAGATGCAGTGGATTAAAAGGCACAAAAATGGCACAGATCCATAGTTTAAAAAGCTGAATTGTTTTCTGTCCTAGAAGTATGTTAAATTATCTCATAGAGTAGAAAATGCAACCACATAGTTCCAGGCCCCATCACCTAAGACTCTTGTGGGTTTACCTGAAGTTGGTTGCAGTCACCAGCATTTTTAAACACCTCTGTGGTTCTAACATCCAATCAGAGTTGAGAATCCTAAGCTAGTAGATGAGTCTTTGTATCTATTTCCAAGTCAACAGGCAGCAAACCTTTTCCAAGGTCATCTCATTGAAAACAAAGTGGTGTCATAGAAGGTGGGACAAACTTGTTTAGTGTGAGATAGTAGACATATCTTCATATCTAGAACTATAAGGCAGCAATTACAGAGTGTGCATGGGTGGAGGTCACAGCATCCCAGCTCAAGGTTCTCTGTGCAGGCAATATGTATACTTCTTTTGTTTAAGTACATGTGGACAATCCCACTGGAGTGCAGTGGTTCGCACAGTCCTATCCAAAGTGACCCTTCCTTCAGAGAAAGCAGACAGCCTTTCTAGAAAGACAGTGTTATCTTGAGAAGCTTATCCTTAGCTTCTTAAATTTGGAACATAAAGCAATTGTTAATTGTAGTCTTTTTCTATTATATTTCATTTACTTGGAGTCATTTTCATTTTGAAAAAGCAATGACATCTTGAAATGTACAGACAAATGGATGGAACTAGAAAAAAATCATCCTGAGTGAGGTAACACAGACCCACAAAGACAAACACAGTATATACTCACTCATAAGTGGATATTAGATGTAAAAGAAAGGAAAAACAGGCTACAACACACATCCCTTGAGAATCTAGGTAACAAAGAAGACCCTAAGAGAGATATGCATGGATGCTTCTTGGAAGAGGAAATAGATAAGATCTCATGAGTAAATTGGGAGTGGGGGGAAGGTGAAGTTGGAGGAGGACATGAGGGAACAGTACGGTTTAGTTCAGAGTGACAGAGAAGAACAAAGAAAGAGATATCTTAACAGCGGGAGTCATTATGGGGCTAGGGAGAAATCTGGTGCTAGGGAAACTCCCACGAATGCACAAGGATGACCCCAGCTAAGACTCCTAGCAATAGTGGAGATGATGCCTGGACTGGCCTCCCCTGTAATCAGATTGATGATCACCCTAATTGTCATCATAGAACCTTCATCCAGTAACTAACAGAAGTAGATGCAGAGATTCACAGTTAAGCACTGACCAAGATTTTGGAGTCCAGCTGAAGAGAGGGAGGAGGGATTATATGATCAAAGGGTCAAGATCATGATGCAGAAACCAACAGAGACAGCTGACCCCAGCTAGTGGGATCCCACTGACTCTGGATTGATAGCTGAGGAACCTACATAGAACCAAACTAGGCCCTCTGAATGTGGGTGACAGTTGTGTGACTTGGGCAGCTTGTGGAGCCACTGGCAGAGGGATCAGGATTTATCCCAGTGCCTGAACTGACTTTTTGGAGCCCATTCCCTGTGTAGTGATACTTTGATCAGCCTAGATACGATGGGGCAGGGGCTTGATCCTGCTTCAACTTGATATGCTGGAGTTTGTTGACTCCCCATGGGATGTGGATGGAAGTTGGGTCGGAAGAAGGTGGGGAGAGAGTGGGAGGTGGGGAGGGAGCAGGAACTGTGGATGGTATGTAAAATGAAAAAAGAAAACTTTTAAATAAAAAATAAATATAAAAGATTTTTTATTTTACTTATGAATATGTGTGTTTATGATATCTGTATGAACTTATGCCGTACATGTGCAGGTACTCACAGAGTTCACAAGAGTGACTCTAATATTCCAATACTCTACCAGAATGCTTTGCTTAACATATGTAATAGCTTAGTGATGTATATTTAATCCTCAAATTATTACTGAATAATTAAAACAGAAACATCTAACCGGTCTCATAGAGTCTGAATCAAATTATTACTTCATAATTAAAACAGAAACAACTAAGCTGACTCACAGTACCTGAATCAATAGCCAGGGAGCCTGCATGGGACTGATCTAGGCCCTCCATATATATATGACAGTTGTATAACTTGGGGTCTATTTGTGGGACTCATAACAATGAATAAATGCATCCTGCAGTATGTAGTTACTAACTACAGATTAAGAAGTAGTTGCCGTATTTCTGTTACATGTTTAACCCAATGACTGGAAAAATCCACAGAAAGGACAATGATAGGCTTTGTCACAAAGCAGTAGGATGAAGCTCAGAAGACTGCATGACATACATACCTTGAACAAAAGGCCAAAGTGTTAGAAGAGGGGATGCTCTAGAGTTAGGCTTGGGTGGGTGGACATCAGTTCCGCTCAGAAAGGCTGTCAATTGAATTTTGTTGCACCACTTGGAATAAATTACAGCTCTAAGCAAGTTCTCATGCTGAGTGTTCACCAATGTTTAATATGAAATGCCCACAGTATCAGTAGTCAAAGACCTCCTTTGGGCACAGGTTGTTTTAAAGCACCCATTGACAGGGCCTCTGATTCCTGAAAGTGCTCTGAGGAGGTGTAAAGTCGTTTCTTTTTCTTGCACACTTGATTTTTTTTTTTAGATTAGCTACTTCTTCTTATGAGGTTTGAATGGTTCAAGAGTCCCAAATATCAGGAAAACATAAAGCAACGGTGTCTCTAAGCACTTTTTCATCAGGACACCGTAAATAAGAGAACCTTTATCTTCCCATTTTAGACCAGTTATTACAGTATGAATGGTTCCTGGTTCCTGGATGGCCTTCAGGGCTCCCACTCTTTCATGGGCACATTCTGTGTAATATTTTCTCCACTCCTGGGCTTGAAAGAGTGCTGTTCCCCAAGTTGTATTCTAGTGTATTCTTCAGATTAGAGGCAATTCCCTTCTTGGCCCTAGGTTTTATAAGCTATTGTATTGTGAATAGGCTTCAGGCAGGAAATTTGACAGTATGCCCTCCATGACACCACAATCAAAGTTTCAGAGTTGCAAGGGAGTGAAAAATTTGAGAACCACCCTCCTGGGAGAAGTCTGTAAAGTTCAGCAAATAACATAGCCAAAGCTGAAGCGTCCAGAGATTCCTGCAGCTGTGTGATCCATGGACCTAGTGAACCAGACCCTTCTGATCCGCTGAAACTGGGTTGACGAATGCATGCTTCCAACGCTGTTCAGCGCCTTGTTATTAGCGTGACCCGCCAATATAACATTCCAGGAGACTTTATTCAGCACACGTTGTTTTCTAAGCACTGAGCAACATTTAATAACACTTTACAAAATAGGTATTTTATGATGCAAACCTTGTTGTGGACAGAGTAACTATAACAAGAGTTTAATGTACATCATGCCTAAAAGTGGCCATTTCTAAGGGTGCAATAAAAGAAGAGGGAAATGGGAAATAATTTTAGACGAATAAGAGATTACGGTGGGAGGTACTGAAGTAAGCTTATAGAGAGCGGACAGTGTCTTGGAAGAAGGATAACTAGATTGTGATGAAGAAATATCTCCAGACCAAAAGAACCCAGTGAACAGGAGCTCGGAGATGGGGAGGATGCTTGTCAATGGAGGGCCAACAGCAAGTGCAGGGTGGTCCTGCTGTGCGGTGAGACATAGAGCAGGGCTGAGGTCGCAGAAGAAAACAGGGCAGGCCAGGCAGCTTTGAAAATCACAGGAAGTGTTTTATCTTTCACTCTGAATGAGATGGGAAATCACGGAAGATTTTTACGTATGGAAGAGATTTGGATTTTCCTTGAACAGATTCTTGGCTGCTTTTTCATAATATGAGTGCAGACTTGTAGGAAGCAGGAATACCA
>LOEQ01001966.1:240026-283439 GCA_001685075.1 Bramus lutescens | reverse complement strand
AAAAAAGCTTGCTGGTAATCCAGACAAGAATGCTGTCTGGGTCAGTGGATTGCAAAAAGACAGGGTTACATTCCCATCCTTTCTTGGCAACATCGTTGAAGCAAAATAAAACTATTATGAATATTTCTGCAAATAGTATTTCAATGCCATCATCTCTGTAAATTGAATGATTAGAATAGAGTGGGTACTGAGATCCAAAGCTATGTTTATAACAGATAATACACATCCATGGCTACCTGAGCTAATTAAAAATACCTCCAGCTAAGTCATTAAGAGCTACATTGTTTTGGTTTAACATTATCAAATTTTATTATATTTCATTATGTATTAATGATAATTATAAAAAAACTCATTCTGTAAAACATATTTTTAGGGTGTAAAGTATTATAGTCACAAGCTAAATTTTAGTTGCAATTTGTATGCATCTTGCTTCAGACAAGCTTGATGTAATAGAAGGATTAGTGTAAGCATTCAATACAAATATGTTCATTAGAAAATTACATTAAGATATACATCTTAGGGATGGAGAGATAGCTCAATAGTTAGGAACAGTTGCTTCTCATTTGCATTCTGAGGTTTGATATTCAGTGCCTACATGGTGGTCATATCCGCCTGTAACTTCAGTTCTATGGACTCCAATGGTCTCTTCTGGCATCCGTGGGCACCAGGCATGCAAGTGGTGCACATAACACACATTTATGCACAAAATTTAAATATACATATATATTATGGAAATGAAGTAAGAATTTCACTGAAGAAGTGAAATGGAAAATTAAGGACAAAAATGGAAATAAATTGTACTGCTTAAGAAAATTTGAAATAGTTTTTTTCTAATGGATAATAATATTTGATTCAGCAATTTCACAATCAGTACATATTTCAAACGATAAATGCATACTAACTTGTGAAAATTAGGTAAAATATAGTAGACAGAGGTGTGCACTAAAGAATTATGCCATTTAGATTACCTTAGATAAATTCAAATTGTACTATCATATTATATTATATTATATTATATTATATTATATTATATTATATTATAATCTAATGTTAGTGGGAATGTGTCCAGATAGTTAAATGAGTTTGGCCCAATGTGTTAAATATAAAGTTAGACCAAGAAATTTTTAAGTGAAATATATATCTATNGATAAATGCATACTAACTTGTGAAAATTAGGTAAAATATAGTAGACAGAGGTGTGCACTAAAGAATTATGCCATTTAGATTACCTTAGATAAATTCAAATTGTACTATCATATTATATTATATTATATTATATTATATTATATTATATTATATTATAATCTAATGTTAGTGGGAATGTGTCCAGATAGTTAAATGAGTTTGGCCCAATGTGTTAAATATAAAGTTAGACCAAGAAATTTTTAAGTGAAATATATATCTATCATACCTCAAAATGTTCTCTCAGTGTAACAGAAACACTATTATATACAGATTTGCTTTCCATGTGCTAAAAATTGACAAAATATTACTGTTGTGAGTTTGTGATTATAATGTATGTTAAGGCAGTCTATCTAGACAACTCAGATTGAATAAGACAAATTACTATTTTTTTCTGTAATTAAAATTTTTATTATGTATTCTTTGAAAATTTCATGCATGTATACAATATATTTTGATCAAATCCACCCCTTACTATCCCTTTCAACTCCCTTTAGGATAGCCTTATTTAACTCCTCCCAGCTTTACTTTGTGACTGTCTTTAGGTCTTCATCTAAGAGTAGGACCTTGTACAAATATCACTATCCATGTTGGCATACCTATTGGTGTTGTCATTGTGCGGTTCTTGCTTTGGTAACTAGACTGTTGAGATTACTTGGGTGTCTGAAGAGAAAATCTGGCAGCAGGCATGGTCTTGTAGTTTTTGCAATCTTTGCATCCATTCCGTCCTCTGTGATTTTCTATGAGGTTTATATGCAGGGGTTGTGTTGGAAATACATCTGATGTGGGATTCCCCTCTGTATGCTGTGAAAACCATTGGTCAGGAAAGAAACTGTCTTGGACTCCCCTGGACAACAAGTCAAAGGGAGTTTCCCCATGTCTAGGACTAGAGTTTTTGTTAGTCTAAAGAATTATCACTTTGTGTGGCATAACTATATAAGAGTACTTAAAATACATGGTTTGTGTGTGTTTGAAAAAGCTGTAGGACAATATTTTATAAACATTTAAAGTACATACAATATACAAATATATTATATGTGTATTTTAAAGTAAACTTAAAATATATTTTTCTATGGCTTTGCATCAAAACCATTTTTAGTATTATTTATCCCTCCTTTCATCCTTTCCCTCTATATCACTATCCTTCCTCTCCACCATTAAAGTTCATCTTCATTTCCCCCATTTCCCCGAATCATAGCACCAGTGTCCTACTGTCCACCTCTCTAGAGCTCCTTCTGTCCCCTTTCCCCCATTGTTCCTTTCTTCTTTATTGGCTTTTGCAGTTATTCCAGTTTAGACACATCTGAAGATTCAGAGCTAGGATCCACAAATAAAATACTCAGAGTTTGTCATTCTGCCCCTGGGTTACCACACTCAGTATAATATTTTCTAGTTTCATCCATTTGACTACAACTTTCATTGTTATTTACAGTTGAGTGGAATTCCCTTGTGAATATTTGCCACATTTTCTTTATCAGTTCATCAGGTAGAGGTTGTTTCCATTTCCAATATATTGTGAACAAAGTGTTAGTGAGCACAGCTGCGCAAGTATCTATATAGTAGGGTATCAATTCATTTGGGTAAATGTCAAGGAGCTACATAGCTGGATCATGGGGTAGATATCGCTTCAGCTTTTTGAGAATTCTCCGCAATGTTTTCCACAATGGCTGTACCAGTTTGCAATCACACCAATGGCAAATGAGGGTTCTCCTTTGGTCAGTTTCTCACCACCAAATTTTGTCAGTTGTTTTCTTGACCTCAGGCATTCTTGTAAGCAGAGGCTATTCTTTCATTTTCCAACTAGCCAGACCCAAATAATGGCACAAAATTATATTAATTACAACACTGTTTGACCAATGGCTTAGGCGTATTCATAGCTAGCTCTTACATTTTAAATTAACTAATTTCTATTGCTTCATATTTTGCCACAGGGCTCATGGTTTGTTACCCCTTGCTTCTTGGGCAGATACATGGCATTTGTCTGACTCCGCTTTCTTTCCTGTGACTATACATTATAAGGTACTGCCTATCATTTCTTCTAGCAGGCTCAGTAGTTCAGTTTTACAATGAGATCTTTGCTGCACTTGGAGTCGAGTTTTGTGCAGGGTAGTAGGTACGGGTCTAGTTTTGTTGTTCTGCATGTGAACATCCAGATTTCCAAACACCTATTATCTAGTAAGTTCTCTTTCCTCAAGTGTGCATTTTTGATATCTTTGTCAACTATGAGACAGCTGTAACTACACATACTCACATTTAGGTATGCTATTTGGTTCTTTTGATCTACCTGTCTATTTTGGCATCAGTACCATGTTGGCTTGATTTGCTGTAGCTCTGTAGTAGAGGCTTATATCAATGAATTTAATCCTTCCAGCATTATTCTTTTTTTGCTCAAGATTGCTTTAGGTATTTGCACGTCCATGTGAAATTTAGACTTTTTTATTCTCCTTCTGTGAGAATGACATGTGGATTTTAATTGGGATTGCATTAAATCTGTGAATCTTTTTAGTAGAATGGTCATTTTAATCCTACCAGTCCATGAGTATGGGAGTTTTTTTTTTCACATTCTATCATCTTACTCAATCTCGTTCTCATTCCAAAGTCATTGACTTTCTCAGTCAGTTTTATTCCTGGATGCATCTCAGGTTATTGTATATGGGAGTGATTCCATTTAGTTCTTTATCATCATAATGTTACTGGTGTATAGAAAGACTGCTGGTTTTCCTTTTCTTAAGTCGTTATTTTATCCTGCTACAGATGAAAGCATTGAACATAGAATCTAGAAGATTTTTAGTAGCATATTTGGCTATGTAAAATATGTATGTGTATACTTAATGGTATATTACATACATAGTATACCATTTGAAAATATGAATTACCATTATTTGCAGTTCACCTTTAAAATATTATTTCAAGAACTTGCAAAATAATAAATAAACAAAGAAACCAACTATTTCCTCACAAGGAAACATGTCCACTCTCATTTGCAATCTAGCCATTGTTTCTTCAAAGCCCTGAATCTTCTAAAATTTTAGTAGATGAAAACCTCGAAGATGGTAGATTAATTCTTGTTCCGTGGTTATTTAATATTAATACAGATACTTTACTGAAGAAAAAACTAGTGAGAGATATCAAATATAGTGCAGAAATACAAGCATTTAATATTAAAATGAAAAGATGCACACGGTTTAGCAAAGTAATACTAAAAACAGCATGGGCTCATTTATTAGCAATAACTTTCAAGAGCCCTTGTAGACTTTTTACTCACTAATCTTGTTTTATGATCCAAAGAGGAAATTTAAAAATATTTAGTCCTGCTAAGCTGTTATTATATTGTGAGAAAACACAAAACATCTCTTACATTTCTTTTTTCTTAATTTGAGATAATTCCTTTATTGATTCTATGGCAATTTTATATTATGTACCCTAATTCTGCTCACCTTCCAGTACCCCATATCCTCCCCTCATTCCTGCAGCTTATTTCTTGTTTGTGTGTTTGTGCATGTGCATGTGTGCACCCATGAAGGCTGGAGAGCACACCACATGGCTTGAAGTTGGACTTATAGACAGTTGAGATCCATCTGACATGGGTAATGAGAACTGGTTCCTAAAAGGAAAGAAGACGCTGTTAAGTGCTGATCCACCTTTCTGGCCCAAAATCTCAATTTTCTAAGTCACAGACACACACATCTTTCTGGTGCATGAAACCATGCATAGACACACTTTAGAGATCATAAATTTCTTTCAATTACAAGTATAAAAGACTGCAAAATTTGGTTGTAAAATGACTACTTTTATCAAAACTCATAAAATAATTACTAAATATTTTTTAAATTAGATTTCAAAATTTCATTTAACATTTTAGTTACTATACAGTCACTATATTCAGTTGGGAGCTGTGAACCCCCAGATCCTGAATTTCTTGTAAACAACTTGTCCCCCCCCATCTGAGTGCCTACAGCTGCTCTGAGCACGAGACCCTCAGGCGTTCCTGATGGCAGGGGAATGGTTTCTGGTGAATTTGACTGGGACGTGGCTATCCCTATATAAGCTGGCCCTGAACACAACAAAGGGGTCATTCTTGGGGCATTCCTGTTCCAAGGATGACCCGTGTCTCTGTCTGTGAGTCTTTGTGTGTTTCAATCTCTAGTCCCTTGCCAGGTTCACTAACTGTATGGTGGTGCATAGAGCGCAGATGGGCGTGGTGCGCTATAATATTCCTTTGATTAAAAACTCAGTTTATAATTTTAGATATATAATGTAACTTTACTCCCTTATGGAAAAATCTTTTATTTAGATTATTATGTTTCATCAAACTATTTTCACTTACAAGTCCACATTAAGAAAGACCATTAATTTTTACTATTTAGGAGTTTCCAGTAAGTCACTGAAACTGAAATACATTAACATAATATAACACACCATATTACAATATTGTTTTATAATTCAGAACAAGGAGATATGACCCTAATCTTTGAGCAGCTAGTGGGGAGTCATTTCTCATTCTGTGTCTGACCCCCAAAATTACCAAACATCAAATCACGAGACTATGGTTTCTCCCTCGTCTGAGAGCAAATTCCTGAATATGCCTGAATGAACCTGAATTCATATGAGACCCAGACCCTGACTACACCCAGTCCCAGTCTAAATGAACAAGGCAATTAATACTCTCTTCTCCAGGAGCCTTGTGGATAACATGGGGTAAAGTCAGGCTTAACTTATAGTGAAGGAAAGGGGGTTAGATAAATCAGGACAGATGTTCTGCTGTTGTTTGTTCCTATGTCTACCTTTAGGACTGGATCTACGTATGCATGACAAGCAAGTTCTATCTGTGCAATTTTTCCCTGCCACCTAGATTACTCCCATTCTCTGCTCAGTTAAGTTCTTTTTGTAAATGTCCCAAACTGCACACTGGAAGCACGTCCTTACTTGGACTATGAAAGAAGGCACTGTCACAGAGGTCCCCAAATGGCTACATTTATGACAGGTATGCCATCTCTAAAAATGCCTTATTTTCAATTTATTTTGTAATAGCTTTGATTAACTAGGACTTTATTTATCATCTTATAAAATGTTAACTGTTTGTGTATTTAAACTTTATAATAGCTCATATTATTTATAATTTTAATATACTTCATTATATTAACTATAAATAGGTGAATATTTTACATTATTTATTTTACTTTGACTTTTATAGTGAAATATAAAAGAAAACGTGTAAATAAGCAGTCAATGTGTTTTAACTACATTTTGATGGAAGGACTAAATGTAGAAGGAAATGTGAACCTTAGAGCACAAAATGCAGGAAGAAGAGTATTGGATAAGCAAACATATGTAAATGTTTCTTTTAAACTTAGTTCATTGTCTTTTCTCTTTGCTTGCTGATGACTGAGAAAGAAGAACATGCTGGCAACCAGGACAACTTCACAAACACCATTCAACACAGCCTTTTGCTGTGCCACATCTTAATTACAGAGGTATTTATTTTGATGACTTCAACAAATTTAAAGGACCAAAATAAAATCCTATCATATTAAATGCTACTAAATTTGTAAAATTAAATTTTATTATGATTCATTAAAAGTAGGTTCATATTTCCAAGCATCCACACCGGAAGGTTTTCTGTGGTTCCTCATTTAAACGCAGAGAAAAATTGTTGAATAAATTATTGGCTTATGATATAAAAACTGAAATATTTATGGGACTATATATATATCTTAATTTTGTGCAACAAATTAGTTCAGTACAGATTATAATTTAAGCCACATATATAAATTAAAAATTTCTAGCAAATACACTAAAAATAATAAGAACAACAAAGTATATGCTAGTATTTTATATGACTCCATATATTTAGAAATATCATTTTGACACATAATTCTTTAAAAAGGGGGGTACAGATCTAAAAAAGAATTATCAATAGAATAATCTCAAATGGTTGAGAAACACTTAAAGAAATGTTTACCATCATTAGCGAGCAGGGAAATGGAAATCAAAGCTACTTTGAGATTCCATCTTAGACCTCTCAGAGTGGCTAAGATCAGAAGCACTAGTGACAACTCATGTTGACAAGGATGTGGAACAAGGGGAGCAATCCTTCATTGCTGGTGACGGTGCAAACTTGTACAGCCACCATGGAAATCAGTGAGGCAGTTCTTCAAAAGTTAGTGAGTTGATTTACTTCAAGATAAAGCTATACCACTATTGGGTATCTACAAAGGGACATTCTATCCTATCACAAGGTCACTTGTTAAAACATGCTCATTAAGGTTTTATTCATAATATCCAAAATATTGAAATATCCTAGATGTTCTTCGACAGAAGAACAAACAAAGAGACTGGAATATTGCTCAGCTGTTAAAAAATAACATCATGAAATATTCAGGCAAATAGATGCAATTAGAAATAATCATCTTGTGTGAACTAACCCAGACCCAGAAATATAAATATGGCATGTATTCACTTCTTTGTGAATATTAGCTGTTAATTAAATCATAACTGAGTTAAATCTGTAGAGCTAGAGAGTTTAGGTACAGAGGGTCTAGGATGTATACATGGATCTCCCTGGGAGAGAGAGAATTAGAAAAGTTTTTACCAGTAGACTGGGGGTGGGTGGGAACTGAAATGGGAGATTAGATGGGGTCAGGGGAGAGGAAGGGAAGATGGGGTAGAGGGAGAGATTTTGAGGAGAGACAGTTGAGGGGAATTTGAGGTATGGTATGGAAACCTACTGAAGGGGAAATTTTTAAAATACTTAAAGGTGATGCTAATGAGGTCCCCTAGTAAGCTCTTAACTGGCCATCTCTTGTAGTCAATTAAGGCTTCTAGTGTTGAGTCTAGGCTGCATTCTGTTGAGTTATTAGCCAAAGCAGTCTATAAAATAACCCAAATTCCCAGGTTCTTGCTAAGACAAGAGGTTACTCTCTGTAAATGACAGCAGGGCCCCATTGCCAAGGATGATACCCAAAGAGCTCATTGAACATAAGGAATCTAGCTGGTGCCTTTATGGAGCCTTCACCCCCATATTCTAGTGTTTTTGGTAGTGAAGGTACTCTGTCTGGTACCAAAAGAGCAATGAAAACACCAATCCAGCTTTAGAACCTTTGACCTACAGTATGTCCTACATACAAGATGTACTAGGGCAAGGGTGGCACAGAACTTGATAGAAAGCCAACCAATGCCTGATATGAGTTAAGGTCCACTCCATGAGAAGGACCCCATGCCTGACACTTCTTGGGTGACCAAAAATGAAAGACTATCACAGAGGCCTAGGCTAAAACCAAATATTACTGGCATACACATACATACAGACAAAATATGTATAAATATATGATGACTTCAAATGATACTCTGCCTTACTTATTGATCAATAGCTTATCTAGTCATTATCAGACACTTCCTCCTGGCAGCAGATGCAGAGACCCACAGCAAGACATTATGCAGAAAGAGAGTGTGTAAGTGGGATGTCTCCACCATATCCTCCCCTTAGAGCTTAGGGAACCCAGCAGAAGGAGAGGCAGAGAAGGTGTGTGTGTAAGAGCCAGAGGGGATGAAGGACACCAGGAAGACATGGTTCTCTGAATTAACTAAGATATGTGCAAATGAGCTCACAGAGACTGAAGAAGCAAGAACAGGATTTACCCAGGTCTGCACCAGGTCCTCTACATGTATGTTATCGTTTTTAGTTTAGTATTTTATGGGGTTCCTGAGAGTGAAAATGAGTGGGTCTCTGATGTTTTTTAAATAAATTTGTTTACTTATTTTACCTCCTAGCCACAGTTTCTCCTCCCTCCGCTCCTCACAGCCTTTCCCTTCACCTCCGCTCTGCCTCCTATCTATCCTCCTCCACTTATATTCAGAAAAAGACAGATGTGATGATATCTTGTTTGTACTCTAACAAATAAAGCTTGCCTAAAGATCAGAGGGCGGAGTTAGTTACTAGTTAGTTAATCATGGAGATCTGGAGGTCTGTACAGACAGACAGGAATTGATATGGGTGGGCAGAGAGAAAAATACAAGGTGAGAGGTGCCCTTTTCAGCTGAAGAGTTAGCAAGCTAAGAGTTGGCTTTTCCTTGCTCGTTTCTCTCTCTGATCTTTCAGCATTTGCCTCAATATCCAGCTCTAGGTTTTATTAATTTAGAACTTGTGTAGCAGACAGGGTCTCTGATTCTATTGCCTGCTCTCAGGACTCCTTTTTTTCTGTTGGGTTTTCTCTTCCAAACTTTAGATGATGATTTTTGCTTTATCTTATATTTTATTTTGTCATGCTCTGTGGCTTTCTCTTAGAGGCCAATTCTTTTCTAATAACTGGCAGATAAGGGAGTAGATCTTAAGAGCAGGAGAGGTGTGGAGGAACTTGAAGGAGGTAGAGGAAACTAAAACCACAATATATTATATGAAAAAAGAATCTATTTTAAATAAAAGGAAGAATGGAAATAATATATAATTTTTTGAAAAATTAAATTAAAATGGAACATACAACTAAATACTTCGTTTGATCAGGTTTTTTTTATCTTATTTTTGATGAAGCATCAGCCTTGGAAGCTTACATAAAAAGACTCTGTATATATCTTCCTAAATTAGCTAATTAAGGGAAATTATTTTAGAGAAATTTCAAATTATGCTAAGCATCTCCCTAAAACAAATGTATTCTTTTGTCAGGGAAAATTAGAAAGTATTAAAGGGCACATTAGCATACAAAGCAAAATTAAAAAAAATAGTGCTGAAATTAAGCCTTCCTACTGTCAATTGTAACTGCAAAAACAGCTCCATGGAGTTAGTATCCTGTGTCCTTTACAAATACACTGAAGGTTAAACAAACTTAAATATAAGGCAGCATTTACTGCCCCAAGTGGCTTTCAACTCAATTTCTCTGGTGAATGAACGAAAACAAAAGTGCTTGGTCACCCTCATTTCATTTCTGAGGCAGGGTTGCTTTCCTGCAGGTAATCATTTCTGAAATGTTCATGTTGTTCTCTTTCTGTTTTTTGCTCACAGTTAGTTTTTCCCAAATGCCAAACCTGTTCATTTTATATGATCTCTACTGTTTGAGAGAGAGGGAATTCAGAGCTCAGAAAGGGCACTTTCCACGGTTCACCTTTATTTCATTTCTGCGGCAGGGATGCATATTTTCCAGTCATAGTTCTTCTCTTATAAAATTGGCACGGAATATTCCTACATTCGATCAGTACAAACTGTCCATTGACCTAACTAATTAGAGTGCAGTTTTCTGAATTTTTGCTTATTTGTCCCCACAGGCCTCGAGAAATTCCAGTTGGCATACTAAGAGAATGATTTATAACTTCCAAGCTGTTTAAAAACGTAGCAGAAGAATGGGTCAGCTTGAAGCAGGGTCGTAAAGTAGAAAAATAATCTGTCTCTAGCATCTCCATCACCTTAGCTTCAACTCTTCTTCCTTTAAGTATTCTTCCTGTACCTGTTCATACTTCCTAATCTGTACTTACCTTCTCTCCACATACAGTGCTGTATACACACACACACACACAGCCTTGCGAACACACACACGTGCACAATGCCCTTGTCACCTGAAAGTCTCACTTCTCATTTTTACTAACAAAGAACAGAATATTAGGTTCATCACAAACAGAATAGCAGGTAGTAGCATGGTAGCCCTTTCTTAAATATCTGAATTATAAAGTTGTAAGGAAACCATTACCTTGCTTGATTTCATAGAATCTTGCCACTGTGTCCACGAAAGCTTTCTTAAACAATATGAAGAAAAGTAAGATTAGGAAGGAGCCAATAAATCTTTATTTACAAATATATCTCACCAGTTTTGGATAACATTAATTCACAAGCTATAATTTTCCAGTCCTTTCCTGAGACCCTTTGTGACACTTTATTAACTATACTTGTTCATTCCTTCCTTTACTCAACTAATGTTATGACTATATATTGATTCTTCAGCTTTTAGTTGATTTATTGAGACTTATTTCGTATCAACACAAGAATGGTGTTATAGATCTCTAGAGGGACAGAACCAATAGAATGAATACATATTACAAAGGGGGTTGTTAGATTGGCTTCCATAATATACACCAAGTATTCCAGCAATGGTTGAATACTGGAAAGTTTGACTGAGAATCTGGCATCTGTGGAATTCACTAGGCTGGATTTCTCAAAAATCTCCATACAGCACTAAAGGCCTGGAGGATTCCTGGAGAGCCATTGGTCTTTAATCCATGTTAAAAGGTCTAAAATACTGGATTCTGATGGCAGCAGCAGTCGAAACAGCAGAATAGATGCACTCACCAGCAAGTAGCAATGGCAGATAGGCAAAAATTAAAGGCTTCTCCTTCTCTCCTCAGTCTGGGCTACTGCAGGAATATGCTGTGCACTGTGAGGGGACATCCTCCCTCTTCAGTCATCTCTTCCCTGAGTTGTCACTATAGACCTTCCCAGAGGCCTATTAGTTGACTCCAGACCCAAACGGCCAAAGACTCCAGATAGTCAAAGCACATTCCATTCTGTATGAGAGCTCTCAATACCAAGCTTGTTAAATAATACTAAAGATTTAAGAAGGCAAACTTGCATCACCATAGGTTTATTAGTTGCTGCAAATGACAGTATGTTGTTCCATATATATGGAAATATATATTTCCATATATTTGTGCACATATATTTTGATGTATCCCCATATACATATACATATATACAACCTAAATAAAATCACAAAATAAGGGGGGGAACAGCCTCAGCTGGCCATATCTTGTCACCAAATGAAGTTTCCAGTATTAGGATTGGATTATATCTAGTTGAGTTGTTGCCCAAAAGGGTTCCATGGGAACCACCAAACAGCTCCAGCTGCTGTCAAGACTGTAAGTTGCTCTCCAGAAAGTGATTGCAAATCCCCGTTGTCAAAGGCAAAACATACACAACTGAACATAGAGAATTCCAGTCGTTGCCTATATTACCAAGGGAGACATGCAGCACTAAACCTCTGATAAACAATGATGTCCTGCCTGGAAGATTTTCTGGGACAATGGTAACACAAACCTTGTGGGAGTAACCAACCAGTGTCTGATGTGACTTAAGACCTACTCCAAGAGATGGATTCTCCCCCCCCCAAAAAAAAACATAGCAAAAGAAATGATTCCTGATGACCTTCTACTACATTGGTAAATCATTGCCTTGCTCAGCTGTCATCAGACAAGCATCTTCTGCGACAGATGGGAATACCTGAGTCCACAGCCAAAAATTATCCAGAAAGTGAGAAATATTGAAACACTCAGCCCTAAATGGGATATCACCATCAAATCCTTCCCTCGAGGATCCAGGAACCCACATGGGAGAGGTAGCAGAAAGTGCATAAAGGCGAGAAGGGATTGAGGACAGTAAGAAGATAAGGCCCTTCAAATTGGCAAGATCTATGCACATATGAACTCACAGACTGAGGCAGCATGCACAGGGCCTGCATGGGTCTGTACTTCATGGGGTTCTAGAGTAGAAAGAAGTAGACACATGCTCCTGTCCATAACCCAGAAGCAATCTTCAATGCATAATCTCTTGCAAATGTATAATTGGTTCTCTCTAAGGGGGTCTCACTGGTGAAACAAATTACTCTTAAGGGCAGACTGAGTATCCAGTAATAAAAGATCAAGATACAACAAACTCAATGGCAGCTTTGGAGGTTCCTTGTCTCATAATGTTGCATCAGGGCTTTTTTTAAAATATAAATTATTATTGGTTTCACTGAATATGTGCATATGTTTATGTTCTCTTTCCTTTTTAGCCTACAGGTCCAATTATATATGTTATAGCCTTCACTTTAGTGTTTCATGGGATTATTGCGTGTGCAAATAAATGGGTCTCTGTGTCTGTATCTATTTCTTGTTACTTTTCTTCTGTTTGCTTTTTTGTCCTAGTCCTATGTGTTAGCTTTTATTTTATTTAATTATTATACTTAGAAGGCTGGGTTTTTTTTTCAAATGAGAGACAGAAAAAGAATGCATCTGGATGGGAGAGGATGTGGGGAGGAGCTAGGGAGGAGTAGAGGGAAAGAAACTGTAATCAGGACATATTATGTGAAAAAAAATTTATAAAGAATAATAAAGAATAGTATTCTGCTATAATAATGGGAAATATTTGCAATCATAAATAAAGCAGAAATATCTGTCTACAAGCATTTACATTCTAACACCTGGTTAGAACATAACTATTATACATGGTCCTAAAAAAGAAAATAAGAATGGAAAAACAATACCGATGTATAAAATTTTCCAATAATTAAAAAATTAAGTTAAACAAGAGTGTATATTTAAAAAGAGTAGGTAAATTAAAATAATATTTATGATATTATTTTATTATAATATTTACACTATTGCTAGTAAAATTGCAATACAATTATGACAGAGCTTAACCTGTTTAAAATTTGACATTAGTACTTAGAAATCTGTTCCACTAATCTTTCTGTTTTTTATATTAATAATATCAAATGAGATGTTTTCTGAAAAGCTAAGTAAAAATGATAAAGTAACTTTAAAAAAGTAACCAAATCTCATCTTCTTAAAATTTGTCTATTTTCTTGAGCTATCCAAAGGGAAGGTTGTTCTCTTTTTCATTAAAAGTGAGTCTCCCTTAGCAGAACCACCCTAGAAACAATCACCCAAAGCTCAAGCCACAAGATGAGTTTCTCCCTAAGTTCTCTTACTGGGCTGCACCCATTATGCCAGTGATATGCACTCTTCCCAGCTAGGTTGACCACAAGTCTCTCTTCTGGTGGCCTCACACCAGCACACTCTCACAAATTTAAGCCTCTCTCGTTTGGTGAGCCAGCCATTTGTTTTTTCTACAGACTCCACATTCACAAATGCAACCACCAAAATCAAGAGTTAAAAATATTTTGAGAAAAGTTTGCATGCGTACTAACCTGTGTAAATCTTTTCTTGTCTTTGTCCTTTGAACAAAGGCAACATGGATACTATCTCCACTGCCCTGACATTGCATTAACTACTCTAATAATCAAGAGATGACTGATAAAATGCAAAAGAGTGTAATGGGCTGTGTCCAAACCCCAAACCTTCCTATAAACACTCTTGCAAAAGTTTAGGAAAATTATTTTCAGCAGAGCTATATTTGAAAATATAAAAAATTAAAGAAAACTTGGGGTGAAGTAGAAAAAGGACTGAAAATATTATAGAAAACATATATATCCATCATGGAAGACTGAACTCAGGTCCTTACACATGCTAAGCAGTGCTCTAGCCTTTAGAATATTCCCTGCCATTAAGCATATTTTCACATATCTATCACTGAGGTGAAATGTCTCCTCATTCAGCACCCTGTCTCAAATGGAAAAATATAAAACAACTTCAAAAATTTTGTATTTTATAAACATATGCACTTTATTTTCAATCGTTTGATTATTATTACCACTATTTTTAGGCATGAACCCATATTCATAAATTACATGGCAACTGAATGCAGAAATAAATATTTTAGTTAAATATTTGCTTCCTTTAATGTATTTCCACACGACACAATTATTGGTGTTATCTTAGTAAATTTGAGCATCTACTAGGAAACTAAAATTAAATAGAATAGCATTGTTTATGACTCAAATGATAGTATATTCTCTTAAATTAGGCCTCTTACAAATCTGTTAGTGAAATTCATATAAATATAGTATCAATCATCCATAATGTCTGTAGTTTGTTTATAGATTTTCATCTCACAAAGCATTAAACTTATAGATTCAGGAGTACCCTATGTATCATCACAGAGATGTCTTACTTTAATTAAAAGGTAAATGACAAGTCAAGTTAGCAATTGAAATGAACACACATCAATACACCAATATATACATTTATATAGACATATGCTCATGCATATATATATACACACACATACCTACTTATACGCATATATACATGAACACACATATACACATAAATGGACATACACCGATACACATATACTCACAGAATATGTACATACAAATGTACTCTCATATACACATATACTCATAATACACTCACACACTTAAATACACATTTATGTACTTACATACACATATACTCACATACAATACATACACACACATGCTTTCACATACACATCACAGTAATCAGGTGCTCTGGTGTGGGAAGTCATTCTGTATATGTGTTGCTTTTATTGGTTAATGAATAAAGAAACTGTCTTGGGCCTGCACAGGGCAGAATTGAGTCAGGCAAGGAAAACTAAACTGAATGCTGGGAGAAAGAAGGTGGAGTGAGGAGATGCCATGNTTGCTTTTATTGGTTAATGAATAAAGAAACTGTCTTGGGCCTGCACAGGGCAGAATTGAGTCAGGCAAGGAAAACTAAACTGAATGCTGGGAGAAAGAAGGTGGAGTGAGGAGATGCCATGGAACCACCAGATTGGAAAGACTCAAGCTGCCAGCAGGAACTTTGCCGATAGCCCATGAGCCTCATTGTAAAATATAAAGTAATGGAAATGAGTTAATTCTAGATGTAAGATCTATCTAACAATACACTTAAGTGATTGGCCAAGCATTGTTATAAATAGTATAGTTTCTGATGGGTTATTTTGAGTCTGGGCAGCTGGGAATGAAAAATCTGACTCCCGTTACAGTGCTCGTTATTTTTATTAGAGGTTCTTGCAAAGGCTGAGCAAAAACCAAATAAATCAAAATTAGGTAGGCTAAATGAGCTGAAAAGTTAGAAAATAAATGAATATGAATTTTGATGTTTACTGTTGCTTTGAATAAGAGTGACTGTGTTAGTGTGTATTTTATGAACTTCAAAAGTAAGAATATCAAACTATAGTTCAAAAGACTATTTCTCAAATATACATATGGTCTGTAGGTTTCCTAGCTTTCTCTAAAGTTGGTTGTAGAATTTTGTAGAATGGTATCATTTTAATCAGGGAAATGGTGGTGGTAAAAGAGAAGGAGGGACAAAGAATTGCATCATCAGGTAAAGACTAAGATAGAGACCGCCAGTCCAATGACAACAGAGCACTAGACACCTCCTGGCCAATGACAGAGTCTTAGAGACAGCCAGTCCAATGACAGCAGAGCACTAGACACCTCCCGGCCAATGACAGAGTCTTAGAGACCGCCAGTCCAATGACAGCAGAGCACTAAATAACAGTGATTCTGCAGGATCTCTTCCAGAAAACTGAAGACACAGCAGCACTTTCCATTGTTTTATAGAGCTGATGTGATCCCAACACCGAGTTTAAGTAGAAGCAGTGCAGAGAGAAGAAAGAAAACAATAGGCTAAATATTATCATGAATATATTCACAAAGATCCTTAGCAGAAGGTAGGAAGAACCGAGAAACATAAAAAAGATTTTTACATCATGATTGAATTGAATTCAGATTAGAGCTGCAAATCTGTTACAGCATTTAAAAATCAACCTCAATATTGAAATTAATCCATCACATTAACAGGATAAAAAGGAAAACCACAAGTGAACATATCAATCAAAGTAGGGAAAGTATTTGACAAAATTCAACACTCACTGTTGATAAAAACTCAGAACCAGAAGTACTGTGATGCTTATTCCAACTGACAAAGAAAATCTATGAAAACTCTACAATTAATAACTCTGATAACTAATATTGGTAATCAGCTTGACTATATCTGTAATCAACCAAAACATACAATGCTAGAAATTTTTTTTTGAAGCATGGAAACGAAACCAAATCTGAGCCTCACCTTCTAGTGGCAGCCTCATGCAAGGGCATAGCAAAAGGAATCATTGTTTCTTGCCTGTTTGACTTTAGTCACAATGGCAACTAAATCTACCATGTTGCCACAGCTAATATTAAATCCAGCTTCTTCAGTTTTCAACATAAAGTGAAGACTTGTAGTTCTCCAAGAATCCTCCAGGGTGCAGTGTCAGGGTTTGGTACCAGCCCGGACCATTAATTTTTTCTCCAGACCAGAGGGGAGACATGGGAATAAAGACACAACTCACCTGGTTTTATGGGGGGTGGGGATTCTCAGTGATCCCTCACGAAATCCTGAGTTTACACCCTGAAAATTTGCCCACATTTATTCTCCAAACAGCTTTTATACCAAACCATAAACTAAGGGGAAAATTCATTAGCATTTTGATTTCAGGGTAGCAGGAGTAAAGTCACATCCACACTATGGCTGCTCTGTCAAGTAGCCTGGATTAACACCTCTTCCCAAGTGTCCTCCAAACTACAAATAAGGAGCAGAACAACATTAACATATCCTTATCCTTTGTTTAGGATGGTGACATCCTGTCTGGAAGGCCAGGTGAACACCTTCTGTGTGGTCAGGCATGAACTGGCCTGAATGTCTGGCCGCCATGCAATGTATAATATTGCCCCACACCACAGTGCCAGATTAGAACTACTGTGACATCCAACCCTATAGGCTGATGAAGTACAGGATCCTCAGCCTCAGCTTCTCTGTCATGAGACAGCCATTAGACTACCCTCGCTGTACCGTGTCATTGTGTGTTCATTCTATCATCTGCTCCTTTAAAAAAAATTCTCAAATACAATTACATATTTAGCGGAAGAAGAATAAATGGTTTTCTGCATAATAAAAATAAAAATACACTCTAAGCATTTTTCTTCAGGTGCTTTTGTTCTTTGCAACTCAGCAGTAAAAGTAGTAGCAAGTATATAGATATGAAGAAAAGAAATAAAAAGTTGGCACTTTAAGATAATATGGAAACATGAGTGGGGAAGCCCAGGAAATTACATTAAACAAAGTAAATAAAAAGGAATAAAAGAAATAAGTAGGGTCAACAGTGTTGTAGGTTACACAATGATAACCCAAGTCAATTATATTTCTATTAACCAGCAATGGTACACACAGTGAGTTTTAAAAGATAATACCATTTATAAGTGCTAAAATAATAATAATACACTGGTATAAATGAAATAAACATATACAGAAATAAAACGAATAAAGGACTTACCAGAAGCTGTTTAGTATTGAAGAAAGCATATAAGGAAAAGTAAATGAATGCAAAGATATAGCATACTTGCAGGAAAATAGACAATAAATTAAAGATGTCCTCAAATTAGTATCATATTTAGCAAAATTCCCACCAAAATTCAAATTATTAAAAAATTCAAATTATTTATTTATAGCTACAGATTAAACTATTGTGAAATTTGTATGGAGAGATAAAATAAATAGTATGTCTTAAGCAAGTTTGAAAAGAAAACAAACACCTACCAATTTTTCTCTGTTTATTAAGACTATAGAGCAGTGGGTGAAAGTGGACACATAGATCAGCGTGTCCATGTTGAGATCCCAGGGAAAGAACTACACAAAAGTGCCAAGTGACTTTCCACAAATATGAAAGACAGTGAATTGCTGAAAAGACAAGCTTTCAGAGATGATGCTAGAGTAATTGGGCACCCATGGGGAAAGCTGTGCTTTGAATTGTCACATATGATAGTTATGACATATGATAATGCCATATAAATATTAAAATTCTTTAAATTATAAATTTAAAAAGGTGAAATAAAATCAATGGAATCACAAAATGTTTTCAGTGGAGTGGTGACAGAAGTTTCTGTCCCTCCCAGTCATGTAGCCATTCAGTCCCAGAGAAATACACAGAGGTCTACATTAATTATAAACAAATTGGTCTATTAGCTCAGGCTTCTTATTAACTCTTATAACTTATATTAGCACATAATTCTTGTCTGTGTTAGCTACATAGCTTGGTAACTTCCATCAGTGAGGCAGTCACATCTTGCTTCCTCTGTGTCTAGCTTCCTCTGTGATGACTGCAGACTGAGTCTTTCATCTTCCCAGAATTCTCCTGTTCTCATTGCCCCACCTCTACTTCCTGGCTACTGGCCAATCAACGTTTTATTAAAATATTACAAATGACAGGGAAAAGACCATTTTCCCACAGCAGTGGAGAAACAGTGTCATACACTCATGTTGGGAATGTCTGATAATAAAACCACTGTGCAAAACTATTCAGCAGTCTCTTAAACATCGAAACATACCATCACCATAGAAATCAGCCACTGTGCTCCTAGACATTTGTTCTAGGAAAGTTAAAGAACTATGTTCATACAAAGCCTATGAAAAAATATTTGTGGCAACTCTGTTTACAACAGTGAAAAAATGGATAAAACCAAGTTCAGTGAATGAACAGTTAAACAAAATTAGTTTGCTCATATCATAGGACACTGCTCACAAAGAAAAAAGACTTTTGATAGGGAAATAAGGTGGATGCATGCTCAGATGCCTATTCAGAGTTCTGAATGTTAATTCCCAAAGGCTACATGAATTGTGATGTAATTTTATTTGTATAAGCCTTTTTTGGGGGTTAGGGGCTAAGAACTAAGCCCCAAACCAAGGCCTTGTACATGCTAGCAAACAACCATCAAACTGTGTTTGAGCCCTACATACAATTACTGAAATAACAAAATAGAGCGGACACCAGCACTTAGACAGTAAGAGAAGGTTAAGTACCCTTTGTAGTTTTTTCTCTTTGTAAATTCATCCTATGAAGCCTGAAAATGGCCTCAAACTTTGACCCTCCTGCCTCCACTCCCTGAGTGCTAGGATTAGAGCATGTCCCTTCCTACACAGCTGCCTAGGCATTTCTATAAAGAGTAATGCAAGTGTCACTTCCGGTACATAGAAGAGGGAATGATGCCTATGTGTCCTGTCAATGGTCTTTGACTGTGCTCTGGAGGAATGGATCATTGGAATAGCTGGATAAGTCCATGCAGGGTCTTTCCATGTCTTTAACCCAATTTTTCTAAAAGAAAAAAGAAAAAGAAAGGAATTACAACAAAACCTCAGGAGGTTTGATGTTCTCTTATTTCATCAAGAGATATTAAATATCTCCTGTTTTTTAAAATATTTGAAAAGTCCAAGACAGTTAAGAGCAACAGGTTACCAGGACTTTATGTTCTGCAATCTTCCCATTTCCATCTGAAATGAATGACTAAGTTGTCAGTAACAGCATCCCTTTAGTGATATACCCAGAAATCAGATTCATGTTCTCTTTTCAGTTCTCTTTAAGCCGAGTGGTTTAAACAAGCCAAACATCACTTTCTTTCAAATATCAGACTGACTTATTAGAGATAATTGTTATTTTATTTATTTTAATTAAAGAATAAGTGCAAAGTTTGGCAGTAAATTTTGGAAGTAGTGAATACAATAGAGGCAGAACAATATAATGTTATATAACAATAAGAAGTATTATATAGCAATATAATATATAGTAATATAGTATACTATAACAATATAGTGTAATAAGAATATAATATAATTATAAACCTATTTGCAAGTGAGGTTTTTTTTTTGCTACTTTTGTGTGTCTGCAGGACAAAGGACAACTTATGAATGTCGGCTGTCTGTTTTCACCATGTGAGTCCTGAGGACTGAACTCTGGCCATTGGGCTTCACAGCACGCACTTTTACCTGCTGAACCATCTCTAGGATTTTGACTATGGCTTTTCATTATCTCCTTCTTGAATCTTTGCCTAATTAAAATGATGTTATAAAAATCATTTTATGCCCTTATTTTAAATTAATGATTATATTATGAACATTTTAATAAATGCATGTTATTAACTCTGTTTTTACTCTAATCATCTTTCTGTTTACATGAATTTGGGAATTAGTTCAGTTTATGTAAATAAAGAGAGATTTATTGAGATCTAATTTATATAAGATACTTTTGCCCATTAATAGTGTATACTTCATCATGGTAGGAATGAAGTTTCCAGCTTAATTGTAGTTTGGTTTCTCTTCTTCCTCTTAATGTGGTGTCTTCAGAAATAATATTTTATCATCTAGTTCTGCATGGCACCCAAGAGCAAAGATAAATGCATACTAACTTGTGAAAATTAGGTAAAATATAGTAGACAGAGGTGTGCACTAAAGAATTATGCCATTTAGATTACCTTAGATAAATTCAAATTGTACTATCATATTATATTATATTATATTATATTATATTATATTATATTATATTATAATCTAATGTTAGTGGGAATGTGTCCAGATAGTTAAATGAGTTTGGCCCAATGTGTTAAATATAAAGTTAGACCAAGAAATTTTTAAGTGAAATATATATCTATTATACCTCAAAATGTTCTCTCAGTGTAACAGAAACACTATTATTTACAGATTTGCTTTCCATGTGCCTAGAAAACTTGGGGATGTTCTGTGGGACCCCTTGACCAATAGCTTAAACTGAATTAGTTTATACCTATTACTGGGCTTTTAGTGAATAGTCTATAATGTCTAAGAGGGGCATGGCTTACCAGGTAACACCACTTAAATACACACACACACACACACACACACACACACACTTCTGCAAATACCTTTGTAGCAATCAAATTCAGTTACTTTATTTTTATTTCAGGGGGAAAAGCCCTAATATAACTTTGCATACATGGTCTGTTCTGTTGAAAATCTTCTTAGTGTCCCACTCAGTATTCTCAAGCTCCATGTTTCTCTAACGTCCAGTGTCTTCTGCACTGACAATGACCACCTTGATCAGTTCATGATTCCCATTAGGTTTCAGCCTTGGCTGTAACCTCTTACTTCCTTTAATTTATATATTAGTTTTGTAGCAGAACAGTGTTTCATCATCAGTTGACTTACATACCCCTGCATTATTCTTCATATTCAGTTGATGTAATGTCTCATTTTACTTTGTTAATTTTATTCTCTTGAAATTTTGTACAAATAAAATTTACATTATGGAATATTTTCTTTTGTTTTCATATTAGGTTCCTTATTTTTTCTTGGATAATTGAGTTTCTTTCCTTCATTTTGAACTGAGTTCTTACGAAGTATGTGATTTCTTTTTGTTTAGTAAATTTAGTAGGGTCAAACCTATTCAAGTTGTTTTTAATCCATGTATAGAATAGATAACATTTTCATATCCACTTTAATTATCTACAATTAGCTGAAATTCTCTTCAGTCTGTTGATGCTGGAGGTGCTCTAGCTTGTCTGTTAACCCCAAAACCATGGAGAACAGGAACACGTGTGGAAATGTGTGTCTGTTTTTGATAGCCCAACTCTAGTATTTTTGGTCATTGGTGTTTTGTATCGTGTATTGGCATTTGTCATAGGTGTTTCTTGCTCTTTTGGGGCAACTGTATCATTCTGGGTTAGCCAGTAATAGGTATACAATTATTTAGTCTTAAATTATTGGCTAGAATTTTCTATAAAGCTGGGTTTTTTATTGTTGTTGCTTCTGCTTTTGTTGTTCCCTTTTCATTGAAAATAAAACGAACAAATTGAGAAGGAAAGATATGTGTAAATAGGAGTGATTGAGTGTGAACTGGAACCTGAAATCATGGGCTAAAACACTACATGAAAGAACTGGCAACTGTATCAACTACTCTTGCCACTGGAATGAGGGAAGAGCAGAGAAAACCTGTGGAGAGCCAGGCTCTTCCTTCTAGAACTAGATGCAAGCATGTGGGGCAGAGGAGTTAGAGGCTGGAGGAGAATGCAGGTCTGTAAAGTCTCCCAGACCTTCCAACTGAAACCATGTAATGAAGGAAATTATGGGAACCCTAATTCAGCCAAGTTAAGTGGACAATGAATGGCAAAACAGCTTGGATTTAGGAGTTACTACCCTCAAACAAATGAAAGCTTTGCTCTGTGACCTTTAAGATGATGAGATTCAAGTTTATTTACTGTCTTTATTTTTGTATCTTTCCTGAAAGCAAGTAAAAATCCCCCAATGGGATGTAAGCGATTATGTTACAATTTAAAGTGACATTTGTATTGGCTGTAAAAGAAAGAAAATAACATTCCTTATGATTTATTAACACTATATATTTTAATTTGATACTCAAATTTACAAAAATCCCCCTAATAACAATTATTTTATTTTGTGTTGTCAGTGAAGCTGACCTTAGAAGAGCTGTCTTTTCCATCTTCAAAGAGAAGTGAAGTTTATGCCACTGTTAGCTAGCTACCTTGAGCCTCCTCCTCCTCTGCATAATCTTAGACAGCTCAGCTCTCAGTGAAGAGCTTCCCTAGAAATACTTTGAAAACCAAAAGTGTTTCTACTCAATGAAAAGCTACGAAAAGGGCTCTTTCATTTGACCTTTATTTCCTAAACCACAGTTAACATCCAACAGTGAAAAACACAATGGTAACTTGAAATTAAGCATCAGAAAAAGCTCATAATGAAGAAAAACTCGATGCCAAATGGCTGAATTATAAAAACATACATACACCTAGTGGAGCCTGTAAGAGAACAGCTGTAATTCTGCTAAAATCCAAGAAATTCTCAGAAGAATTGAGAATCTAAGCACAGGATCTAAGTGTCTTGAATTACCCATGTTTCTTTGTTTACCTAGATTCAACAATTATGTGTTATTAGCTGAATATGCACAGAATCTAGAACAATTTAAGAATTGAATTATAGCTTAATCCTTGATCTTTTAATTATGATTCTTAGTAGCAATTAGTGGCCATTTCTTGATTCAGCAATAATATTTTCCAGTCAACTATGGTGATGCACGCCTTTAACTGCAGTACTAGGGAGGCATAGACAGACAGATCTGTGTGAGTTCAAGGACAACTTGTTCTGTATATTGAGTTTTAGGTCAGCTTTGAATATATCATGAGAATCTACCTCAAAATTTATTATTCTGTTTCCTTTTGTGCAGCATGTCATGATACAAGCTATGTGAAAATTATCTTGGGTAACATGTAAAACTTCCTGTGCAAAGGCCTTTATATCCTTGTGAAATTAAGAAAATAATTCTGATACCTGACTCTCAAGGGAGTTGCTATTCAGAGTGATCTATTTAAAATTTTATGTAGATGAAAAGTGTATCAATGGAATGTCATGGCTTAGTCTGAACTTGTATTCTCAGAACCTTCTAGAGACCAGCAAAACATTTAAAATGTAAGTAGTTATCTCTCTTCTAATAGTTAAAACTTTGAATTTACATATCTACAGAACTGAACGTTCAGCTGAACTGGTAAGGGAAATTCTAGCAAAGGACACAGTGAAAATGGTGAGATCCTGGAAAGCCATCCATGCTTTAAATGGAATGAGAACTTACTTCTGGAGTTTAGTTAATTTAGTTGATAGAGGAAAAACCACAAGTTCATCTGGTCCAAGTTCATGTTTGGTATACCACTGAATTTTTATTTCCTAAAATTTTGCTAGGTTGTTCTGTAGATTTAAAAGATTAAAATCAAGACAAATCAATATGTTCTCTCATTTTGCATATATAGGAATTTGAAAATGATTATACTTTAGAATTGCCAAGCAATATAGGCCTAAGGAAAATAAACTTTCTAGATACCAATAATAATTATTATTATCAAGTAATAATTATCATTATTAAATAATAATTATTGGTATTAAATAAAATAATAAGAGTACTAGAACTCTATACATTTCTGTAAAATACCAGGCTTACAGAAGAACCATTTATTTCCCATAAACTTCTGACTAAAGCTCATTTCTCACATGTAGCTTCAGATGTTGCTAGAATCATTAAAAATTTTGTGCTATTCATTTCTACCAGGATTTGAAAAGAAATCTTCTGTGCCAGTGTGGTTGTGACATACGGCTAGTGAACACTTTTTATGGGAAGGAACTGGAGGTTGCAGCAGGAAATGCCTGGACTTGTCCCCTTCAAGGGGCACAGAATTAAGTGATATGGAGGAAGCTGTTTAGTACAAAGACAGTGTCTCATTTCCAGAAAGACTCATTCAAAATTGCACTTCTATCCCTAAGTAGCTTTAACACTTTAGGGCATTTCCTGATCCCTGACAGCTTCCGGTTTTTTACACTATAGTATAAATTATTGTTATCATTCTCGCAAAACAATCACAAGGTTATAGCCATGTAAAATGCTTTAAAAGAAAAAGCAAGAACAGGTCATCCATTAGTGGATTCAGTACACCTTTTTGTAGGCAAGCTGTGCTTGTAACAGTCTTTAAAGAAAAAAAATGCTGTGTTGTCAGCTCTACAAAGATGCCTTGTTAGATACAGCAGAGCTTTGGTACCTGCGCAGCTGTAGGTGATGGAGAGAAAGACCTGATCATTCAGCCCCTTGGGTTCCGCCTTATGA
This sequence comes from Bramus lutescens, assembly GCA_001685075.1. NCBI lineage: Eukaryota > Metazoa > Chordata > Mammalia > Rodentia > Cricetidae > Bramus > Bramus lutescens. The sequence continues at coordinate 258,202 of LOEQ01001966.1, read as the reverse complement.
AAAGCTAGTGGGATAACCTGCGTCAGTGACTTGACCACTGGAACATTGAAAGCTCTCCAGTTCCACTGTGCCTTTTACAGCCAACAAGGATATTGCTGTTTCACTCTTGCAACTGCAAGATGCTAGAGTAGAACAGCCACTTTGAGAAATACCGCAGTTTAAAATGGACGTATTTTCAAGTAAATTCTCCCATATAAGACGATAGGGTTACTTATTGGATTTTACTAAAATTCAAAATTTCATGCAATTAAGTTAAAATAAAAAAGAGGTACTAATGATTATTTTGGCTAAAGCTGTCACATACACCCAACATTCTTGGTGTAGTGAAAACACGGAATTCTATCAGAAGAGCCTATGAGCACAGCACTGAACACACACCAGCACTGACTGCATAGCTTGATATCTGCAAGGGAAAATTATATTTTGAGCTTCTATAACATTTTGTGAAGTACCTGATTCACTCTTCTGATGTGGGATTCCCCTCTGTATGCTGTGAATACCATTGGTTAATAAAGAAACTGCCTTGGCCTGTTGATAGGGCAGAGCTTAGCTAGGGCGGGGAAAACTAAACTGAATGCTGAGAAAAAGGAGGCAGAGTCAGGGAGAAGCCATGGAGCTGCTGCCAGAGACAGACATACCAAAACTTTACTGGTAGGTCACAACCTTGTGGTTATGCACAGACTAATGGAGATGGGTTAAATTAACATGTAAGAGTTAGCCAATAAGAAGCTAGAGCTAATGGGCCAAGCAGTGATTTAAATNTAACATGTAAGAGTTAGCCAATAAGAAGCTAGAGCTAATGGGCCAAGCAGTGATTTAAATAATAAAGTTTCTGTGTGATTATTTCAGGGCTAAGCATCTGGGAACCAACAAGCATCACTCTTTGCCCACACTTTTCATCTTCATGTGAAATTCTGGATTCAGGTGATGCAAACGGAGCAAGAAAAAGAAAAAAAAAGAGTACACAGTGTTTTTGATCTTGCCCATTCTGACAGGTGAAAGATGGAATCTCAGAGTTGTTTTGATTTGCATTTCTCTCATAGCTAAGGATGTTTAGCATTTCCTTAAGTGTCTTTCAGCCATTTGAGATTATCTGTTGAGATTTAACTGTTTAGGTCTGTACCCCACTTTTTTATTAGATTATTTGTTCTTTTGATGTCAAGTTTCTTGAGTTCTTTGTATATTTTAAAGATGTGGGGTTGGTGAAGATATTTTCCCAATTGTATTAATATAAAGAAAATGTAAGCATTAAAACTTACAAAATGATTTTAGTAACATGGGAGAAAAATCCTGAAGATGGCAAAGCACCGTTTGTGAAGATTGCTTCCCTAGATATTGTATATTCATGGACAGGGTCATTTTGGGTTATGGGAATATTGTTTTATTCTCTAGATCAATATGTGTGTCATAAAATTTTGAAATTAAATGTTCCTTCTTTAACTGAAAGAGGGAGGAGGAGTAAGAGAAGAAGAGAAAAACATCACAATGTATTTCTGACTCTACTAATTGGCTCATATTGGATAGAAAAGTGGTGGTATAGATAGCTCAAAGCTGCAAAGTGACCCAGCAAAAATAATATAACCAATTAAAGATGCATTGTCCCTTTTATATATGTACACAAATGGTCTCTAATGCAATTAAATATGTAGGCCTGGGCAGGGGAAGAGTGCACGAAAGAAAATTAATTTATGTTTCAATTCTGAGCAATAAAAATCCTCTTCACAGAAACAGAATTCTTCAAACACCCAGAAGTTTCATTTAATACTGTAAAAGACTTCAAAGTAGTCTAGAGATAGGTGAATACATCTACAAAAGATGGAAGAAATACTTGTGACATTTTTCAGAACATAAAAATGAATGAGGTAGTAATACATTTTCATGAAGATAATTAAGTGGCAAGATGAATAGGCTAATTATTTCTAGGATCTTAGAGATGTGACTACAGATATTAATATCACAGAACAAAGATTATTGACTATAGCATCAGAAAAATCTAATTTCAAATACCAGCTTACCTTTTCTGTAGTTTGAACAAATTTACCTCATTGAAAGTGAGAATAACCATATATCAAAATGTAAAAATAGTAATTAAATGGTAATGTAAGGAAGATATCTCACAGAGTGTATAGTTAACATTGACTATTTTTATTGGTTATTAGATGCAGTATTTTATCCTTTATAATATATCATTTATTCAATTAATGAAGATAATGAGTCCGCATTCAAGGATTCAAAACAATCAGAGCTAAAATTGTCAGTATATCTGGTAAGTGACATTCAAATGATGCTTTTCTTAGTGGGCAAGTGTGCTCTTTAAAATTTTTTCACAAACAATACTTGTTTTAGAACCCATGCAGGTTTTTTTTCTGTTTTTTTTTAAGTCTTTATATCTGAGTCAGAGTCTGAACCACAGGAATAACGACAAGTATTTAAATAGATCATTGGTTTGACTCCAACAATAAATACGTCTGCTACGGTTCTTTAAAAACTGTCACGGCAAATGTCTTTCCACAATGCCCATTTACTTAGATGTTACTATTTGGATGCAAGTTCTTCATGAAAGGAATCTTCCAAAACTCTGTTCTTTGTTTTTCTAGAGTAATTAATATATTGCTATTATATTGCAGAATGGAAAAAATACCTTAAGTCAGTATAATTTATTAAGAAAAGTCTTAATTCTTGTCTCCCCTTTCTTCTTTGGCCTCCTTTCTGATCATAAACATTCTTCAACCAGCTTCCGATTTCTCTGTTTACCAATCATGACTATGATTTTCTAGCACAGATCCTTCCATTTTGTAAGTGAAAGCAAAGCTCTTCCCAAATAGCATTGACCCTAGAGATCTGTTAGGACACTTACTTTGGATGCTTTGAAATTGGTCAAAAGCTCAGCAGTCGGTTGGGAGGCGGTGGTGCATGCCTTTGTCCCAGCACTTGGGAGCCAGAGACAGGTGGATCTCTGTGAGTTTGAAGCCAGCCTGGTCTAAAAGGACTAGTTCCAATACAGGTCCCAAAGCCTGTTCTTGGCAAACAAGAACAAAGCAAAGCAAAAAAAAAAAAATCTCAGCAGTCAAGGAAGGGCCATGGCTTGGAGCTGGGCTATTTTTATTTAAAGAAAGAAACAAAGATCACTTGCCTTGCAACTGAATTGTTTATGAATAAGAGCAAACAATATTTTAATATTTAGTCTGCCAAGACTGAGCTTTCAGCACTCAGATGTGGCCGTGGGTGGGATGATGTGAGAGTATGGGTTTCCTCACCCTGATTGCATTCTGCCTTCTGTCCAGATTTGGAGAATACTGGAAAATGTACACACTGGGTTCATGTTCTTAATCTCATTTAGCAATAAGATCAATTTTTGGTCTCATGGTCTCAGCAGAATTTGGCAAGAGACACAGTGACATGCTCACTCAGCAGCTGTAGCTGCTGTACTGCACTCTGGGTTAAACAGTTATCATACGATTCCTAATCTCTTTTCAATAAAATCGTGCGTACAGATAACCAGGTACAGAAAGCTGCCCATTCAACTAGCATTCCCATATCCTTTTCACCTTGCAAGAAAGATTATTGAATATTCAAAATTTGTTTCTGGACACTGGCAGTATTTTACAGATTTTAGGTGCACCATTTGCCAGACTTCAGGAGACACTAAGCTAAAGTTCCAAGTTTGGCCTCCATTTCTTCATGCCGCTTTCAATTCTGTGATTCCCATGCTCAAACAAGACAGTCCAAGCAGAATTGTGAACATGTGGGAAATGCTTTCAGAGGAGAGAGTGCTCTAACTTGAGAATAGAACTGAGCCTTTCATTAAATGGAGTGTGTTTTTATAATGCGGTGAAAAAGACAAAGTTTGCTGTTTGGATTAACTAAGGAACCTCCTCCTAGAGTGAAATCCACAAAACAAAACAAAACAAAACAAAAAACAAACAACAAAAAAAACCCAAAACAATAGTATGACAGCCTACAGACACATTCAACGCCTTTCTAGAAGGTTTCAGTCCTTGGAAAATCTAAGAATGCTCTGTGACATTCTCACTCAGGAATTGTAGGAGGCAAAGCCCAAGATCCTTCTTCCTGCACCAAGGGTCCTTTGGTGATGGGATATTTTCTTTCTTTGTTTTCATCCTATTTAGTTCAGTTCACTACCGTAATCTGGAAAACAGTTTTGTAAGATAAATCATCAGACAAGCCAATAAATAAAACATCCACTGTATTCATTAGGTGGTTTCTCATGAATTTTATGAATGGCACATCCTGCCTTTGAGTTCTGTTAAACATTCTCACCCCCCCCCCTTATTTCCACTGGTTCTGTGTCCAGCTAGGAATCCGAGAAGTGTATTATAGTGACGCTCTTGCCTTAGGCTAACTCCAAGACAAAAGACAAATTCTTTCTTCAGGATTTTTGGATGGGCCAAGTAGGAATGAGAGTCCTAACCAGTTCCCAAAACATATTAAATAACTTTTTTTCTAGCATCACTTACATAATTTGGATCCTATATCATCTTCAACGTTCCCTGCGGTTGTTTTGGCTACCTGCTCAATGTTTGTCCCTGCGGTTGTTTTGGCTACCTGCTCAATGTTTGTTTCTGCTCACATCTAACCACAAATCTCCTTCCCCGAATTTCCTTTGTGGAACAAGATCTTGAGTGTTGCCACCACTCATTTGTCCACAGGTCAACTTCTCCAGGAGACACTGTGGTTATGAACAGAGTGAAATATAAGACGCATACACCAGTGGTTTTTATAACAAGGATCTGTGGTGGGAGAAGGAAGTGGGAGGAGTTTGAGGCAGTCTATGCAAAGGAGCCTGATTTATACATCCCCAAAAGTGTGCATGATCCAAATATACACTGAACCCACATATATATGTATGTGTGTGTACGTATATATATTTCCATATATATGTGCACGCACAGAGGAAACATTCCCATATTGATCTTTTCTTACCTTCAGAATGAATGCCAATGTAAACGCAAGACTCTGAGGCTTTTCAGCAGCTAAGACTTCTCATCTTCCATTTCTATCTGCAACTGTTTGGAGCACGGAGAAGGTGTGGTTGTTGTTACTGTTTATGTAATGCTACTCCTCTTCTTGGGTACCATCTGTCCCCATAACTGCTAACAGTGAAGTGCTTGCTTTTGTAGTATTTTTAATATTTTGTTCTTAGGCCTCAGTCACACTAATCAAACTCTTTTTTCAATCCATTCAATTTTCTCCACTTTTTTTGACTTTTCTTATTTTTTTTCTCTTTTCCTTCAGCTACTCTCCCTGGACTGCTTTGAGTAATTTTGCAGATCCCATGCTAGATGCCACTTAGTTTTTTAAAAAAGGAAGAAATCAATTAGATTTTTAAATTTGTCCTGATTTTTGCCTAAATTTTAAAATTAGCATATAGCCATTGTACATAGTTTTAAGTTTTGTAGACAATTCTTTCAAATGTAACATTGCCTGGGATCATATTTAACCTTTTCCAAACTCCTTCATTCCTGTTCCATTTTCCCCTTCTTGTTTGTCATATTTTCCCACTCATCTATCAATTATATTACATACATATATACACAAACACACACACTATTCTATATATGCTATATCATGTTTCATTATGTAAAACATTGTAGCAATAACAAATGAGAGAAATGTAATATTTGTCTTTATGAATTTAGTTTATTACATTTACTATAATGATATCCATTCAGTCCTATCCATTTTCAACAAGGAATACAATTACATATTGGGTAAATTTCCTCTTTCTACTTTTACTATTAATTTGGCTGTTTTAAGTGGCTTACTTAAAACATGTGGACAAACAAGGCTTTCTGGGGACAAACCTATGACCCTCACTAAAGTAATATATCTGTATGTGTATGTCTGTATATAGTGAATGTGAATTCTGAATGTGTAGCATCAAAATGGCAGACAGCTATTGGATTTTATTTTGATACAAGTATTATAAAATTTTTATTGAAGGTGATTTTTTTGCCACTTTTCCATTTTGAAGTCTCCTTCCAGTGAATATAAACAGATTTAAATAATTACACCAGCACTGATTTCAGAATATATCAGAAAGTGCAGATAACAATGTGTCTTTGTGGGNTTTATGAATTTAGTTTATTACATTTACTATAATGATATCCATTCAGTCCTATCCATTTTCAACAAGGAATACAATTACATATTGGGTAAATTTCCTCTTTCTACTTTTACTATTAATTTGGCTGTTTTAAGTGGCTTACTTAAAACATGTGGACAAACAAGGCTTTCTGGGGACAAACCTATGACCCTCACTAAAGTAATATATCTGTATGTGTATGTCTGTATATAGTGAATGTGAATTCTGAATGTGTAGCATCAAAATGGCAGACAGCTATTGGATTTTATTTTGATACAAGTATTATAAAATTTTTATTGAAGGTGATTTTTTTGCCACTTTTCCATTTTGAAGTCTCCTTCCAGTGAATATAAACAGATTTAAATAATTACACCAGCACTGATTTCAGAATATATCAGAAAGTGCAGATAACAATGTGTCTTTGTGGGAGCCTTTTGATAAGTTTTTTGAGTGTCTTTAAATGCATATAGGTAGGAAGAAGCAATGTATTTCAGAGAATAAATATGACTTGGTAACTTAAAGATGCAAGGTTTTAATTTTACTATCTATCAAATAAAAATAACTTCACATCTCCTAAAAGGAGTAAAAACAAAAGAAATAGACACTTGTCTGTATTATATCCATAACTGCAGAAATAGCAATGGAACATTGTTTTATTTCGTACATTAAAAGCTTTTTATTAGATTGACATTAATTAAACCCCCTACACAAATAATAATTTCATAAGAAATTATTATACAGTAACTTATATAATGAATTCATTGAGGCTATTAAGTAGGTTTAATTTTGAGTGAGTATCTCCTTATAGAATGTTAGAGAGAATCTTCTGGGGTTTCGGAGTGGCGGGAGGTAAAGGTTGATTTTCTTTGTCCAGTATCAGACAACTCATAAAAGCTGCTCAGCTGCAACTCATGCAAGTTGGTACTGATGCTGGGTTGGCACAGGCATATGCCAGCGTCTGTGTTTCTTGTTAGCAACCCTGGGCTGCTGCGTTTGTTAATATTCCACTCACAAAGAGAAGCCTGTCTTTTCAAAGGCTTTTCAGCACAACACATCAACACATTTTTTTCTTACTTCAAATTATTTCTATTTTCTGCTGAACCTTGCTGAGGAAATTGACGTTCTGTGCTATCCAGCCAGTGACTCATTCACACATTTTGTTTTGTCCACAGTGGTTCAGTGCCTCTTTGCCGTCCTCCTAACTAGCATAGTTATTATTCTGGCTTACAATCACATTGGACAATTAATGCCTGTTCCCCTGCATCTGCAGAGAAGCAATAGTATTTGCCAAATCCCTTTAATAATCAAATTGCTGATCATAAAGAAGAAATACAAATATTAAGACAATATTTGTCTCTCAGCAGTAAAGGATTTTAATGTCATGTTGCTGCCAGGCAAAGACGGCTCAGGGAGCCAGTTGGAATTAAAAAGTAGATGTTGTTTCTTGGACCCTTTTTAAAAAATGTATCTCTGAAAACCATAGATATGATGGTTTTGCATTTTTATGCATTAGTTTTAGTTTCTCATTTTTAATGTCCTGTTCTGATATTTATTTACTGAAACTGCATAATAATTAAGCAAAACTTTTACATCTTTTCAATCCTCAGTGAAAAGAATACTGTTGAATGATGTTATTATTTTGAATGACAGGATAAAATATCTTTATTTCAATTTATGAATATATGTAAAGGCATATGTGCTTTGCTTACAGAATCATTGTCAATCATATTTTCCTTGCTCTTTTATTGTGAAAATAGCTTTACATCAGTCTTTAGCAGTATAATTGTTTTTAAAATGAATTTGAGCTTTACAGATCAAGAAATTATGATTCTTTTTGTTTACAAGAAAAAAAAGAGTACACTTTCTTTCTCCACTAACATTCTCATCCTTGCTAGTATTCCTTTGCTAGCAAGGATTTATTATTCTAGTTGCTACCAGTAGTGGCTTACTATGTAAACCATAATTTTTATCAGTGTAATTCCCTTTTCTCTTTTATTTATGAAATCAACCAGTAGCATCAAGTGATTGCAGTCTCATTTGTTAAAGTATAACCTACTGCATAGTCACAATGCTACATTTTTCAGACATTACCATTAGCACATCACAAGTGAGTAATAAGCGCAGCACTTTCTTAGGTCATAGAGGACATTTTCAGGTATCCTTTCTTTTAAAAACAAGTATAACACGTCAGTTATAAAATAAGAAAATTTGCTCACCTATCACATCTTTCTAAAAAAAATAGAAGTAAGCAAAAAAAAAGCCCCACCAGGACCAAATGTTTAGATCTCCAGATCTCCAACTATCTCTTGATTTGCCATAGCATTATACTGAGCATAGATGCTCCACGTAGAGGTGTGTTCATATTTGATCTACTTTCAGGATAATCTTGAAGAAGGGAACATAATACATCTCTTCTTTTAACTAGATGCCTGAGCACATAGAAGAAACTCAATAACACAATTGATCAAATAAACAGTAAGTCTTATTATTTTCATTTAGTCATATTAGTGAGCCAACAGAGCATGCCTTACCATGTGCCGTGTTCAGGCATGTTCAGCATGTAGCAGCCTTGGTTTATGACCTTGTATTTTTATCTGCTTGGTCTCTACTAGGTAAAGTTAGTAGACACAGTATCTCCCTTAGCTGGTATTAGTGGCTGTGCACCAGTGCAGACAGGCATGCCCCACCATTAGGAGGATGGCTTCTCTTAACATCCACATCCTTCCTTTTCAAGTTAAAAAAAACCCACTGGTTATTCACAATATAACTATATAGATAGAAAAAGTGGACAATTCAAGATTCAAACAATGCATCCTGAAGGCATCCCATCCTGTGTCCAACATACAAATGATGATGAGAGAGGAAAAATGAGTGGAAAGTTTCCATTGAAAAAGAAATACACAGTTGAGAGTTAAATGTGATTTCTATACAGATTAGTGTTGTGATAGGTCAGTGTTTGCCTGTGACTACCTTTTTAAAATCATGGATTCATTTTTAATGCTCTGATCCAAAGCAAAGTTATGATTTATTATTATAACTCTTGTGGGAGTTTATTATCCACTCAACCAGGTATCAGTTTATTTTAGATGCTTTTAAAACTCCACTTCTTGATTTATCATATGTTTTTCTTGATTTAAAAGATGATTCACCAATTGAGTTCCAAACAGGGACCAAGTATAAATATGCTACATTAACTTTATACCTTTGTATTTTAGTATCCACTGGCATGAGCAATGGTTTCAGGTGATGATATGCTATTGTTGTTATTGAGTTCAGTTTGCAGGAGCAGTCACAAGAGAAGGGCAAAAGCAAAGAGTTGGCAAACATAGTATGAGTAGACCAGGGATACTTCATTTCTAAAGTTGTGTTTCCAACCATTTCTTATTTCACCTCTTTCTTGATACCCAATGCGCTTTAGAGGAGTAAAGATTTCATTATTATAATGCTTAGACTAGAATTTCCCCAAGTCATTTAGCAATGTACTACTCCCTTTCTATGGCATAATTAGAAATACACAAATTTCAAAGTGTACCAGTACACTTATATTTCTGGGAAACATTCCCAAGGTAAACAATGGCCAGGAGGAAACCATCCCCAAGTCGGGGAGACAGCTGCTATATGCCACAGCGTGTAGAACAGGGCTCAGATTTAGTGAGGAACTGTGTAATAGGACACTCTAATCCAGACAGAATAAGATGTAACTAGCTGTTCAGACTACATTGTCTGGATTCTCACTTGTGCTTGTGTGGGAGAAAGCAACAAAACGATGGAAGTCTGCTGCAAAAATTTGTCTCTACATTAGTTAAGGGGGAGTAATTTGCTGTTCAGACAACTCTCTCAGCTTTGATCTGTCTTCAGTGATAACAATGGAAAGCAAAGCAAAAACTGCTCTGAAGTTTTAGACGGTTCCAAAATTATGAAGCATCTGGAAGAATCTACTTGGACTCCTGTGCCCACTCCCATTAGGAGATAGAACACGTATGAAAAGTACAGGATCAGGCTGCCTGTCTTCTATTCTGCATAACGGTTTACTAAGATAATCTCTCCCACAGTTTCCTAAGGGTCCATTACATACTGTAAATCAACTGTCCTATAATTCAGTGATTTTTTTGTCTCTAGCCATAAAGAAATGTTTTGTGCATGTGTTATCTTGAATATTTGGCACATATTTAAACCTTGCAATGTCCTGGTAAGGTCAGTTTAATTCTTCTTTCCATTTCATGGAGAAAAACATTGGTATGCAGTGGAAAGTTACAAAACCATAGCCACACGAAGTGGATGGTTAGAGTCTAGTCTGCATCTTTGTGCGCACTTAGCACCATGCCTTTCTGACTCAATGACACTGCTGGAAAAGGATTGTGCTCGGTACATCTTCTGTATGTTCTTAATCTCCAATAGTAACTCAATGGCAGGGAAGATAGATCCTGACAGCCCCCAAGTCCCTGTCTATTTCCGTTGGAACTCTAGACCCTAGTGAGGACCTCTGTAAGGTCTAAGATTGTCAGACACCTATCCTCATCAGCAGATTTTCATAGTATTTGCTCTGTAGAATGGATCCCTATCAGAGATATTGAGGAAATGGAGCCTGGAGCCTCTTTGTTCTCTTACGTTCAGTCCTGCAAACCACTGAGCTGGCCAGTGCTACTCTTTCCTTCATTATACAGAGGTGGATGAGTCCAGATGACAACCTGCGATGCCCCTCTGGACTTCTCTAAAAAGAGCACCCACTCTTCTGTGATGCTCGAGATTTGTTGCCAAATTAAGCTTACAGTAGAAGCCCTTCCTTTTGACATTTTCTCTCGAAGCGCTAACACTTCCCTTTTACTCTTCTCTCTGACATATCTGAACATTGCATCTCAGCAGTGGTGAAGTAGAGATCAGTGTTATCTTTATCGTTTCTCAGGTCCCCAGTGAATCAAATCCTCAGATTAATATTTCTAGACAAATATCTCATTTGCCATATAGAACTGAATTCTTTCCAGACCAGAACTCTGATACACAAAAGTACTAAATTGCAAAATAGAATGCAGTATCTGTTTGTATTCTCCAATTTAAAAATTTTTTTTAAAGTGTCCAAACCAGCTGTCAACTACCGACAGCTAAAAATAAAACATGGTGCACTGGATGGGGATGAGGGCTCCCCTTAAGTCCCTTCTCAGAACACAGAAATCTCTGCTAACAATTCACCATGCACTGTTGCACCCTATCTTATTTGGTTGAGACCCAAAGGATGTGGGGGAGGGGCAACCACTGAATGGTGTGCTTGAAATGGGAGGACTCACCTCTGTTTACCCAGGCACTGCCTCTCTGTTCACTGTTCTCTTCTGTCAATTCATTCTTTCTTCTTGATTAAAAAAAGTGCAAAAGAATGCCTTCTGTTTCATTTTACAGGCAAGTTGGCAGAAAAATAACCAAGAGGACTTTGTATTGCCATCGTGATTTTGGAGGGTAAAATGTTACAAGCTTCTCTGCTATGTTATGTGAAAGAAATCAGGTGGCCTACGTAGCTAACTTTAGCTCTGGTATACTTTAGTTTTAGATAATGTTTCTCAGACATATTTCAATTAGGTGTGTATCTTTCAAATATTCCATTGCCAGGTCCCGTCACAGATCTGTTCAAATTTCAGTGGTGGGCTGCCGCTGTAACTTGGACCTGAGATGTTTCCTGGGGCCCAGGTGATAAGGGCTTTGTTCTTGTTCTGGCCTATGGTGATAGAGGGAGGCAGAAATATCTTTAAAAGGTGCACCTGACTAGAAGGGAGACAAGACAATGGGATGTATCTTTGAAGTGGGCATTGTAGCTCTAGCTCCCTCCTTTCTCTCTTTTGCTACCTGGATGCATGAAATAGGCAAGCATCTGCTGCATATTCCCACTGTAATGTGTGTATGCTACAACAGGCTCTAAAGAACAGGCAAAGTGATTACTATTGAGTCTCTGAACCCATGAGCCAAGATAACCTTTACTGTTTCTAATGAGAGTGTTTTAAACTTTTTTTCCCAGTAATAAAAAACTAAAGTAGTCACTGGCTAATATACTAAAATATATATGCAGTTCTCCAAATAACAATAATATGTACTCAGATGTAGCAACCACTATAAAGTTTGTATTTTCCTACATGATTAAATAATGCGTCCATGTGTATGTTAAGACAGGACAAGGAAAAAAAAAAGACAGGACAAGGTTAATTTTCTGAAGGACTGCCATGCTTTGGAGGTAAACCACTAAATAATAAGTATTAAAAATTTATATATACTGGTTTTTAAATTTTAAAATTGTTTTTGAAAGAATGTATATATTATACATATATGTGTGTGTGTGTGTGTGTTTTGTCTGCACATATATCTGTGTACCACATGTGTGCTGTGACTACTGAGGTCAGAAGAGGACAGCAAATCCTCTGGATTCCTTGGAGGTTGTCAGAGGTCATGTGCGTTTTGGGAATCAAACCCTGGTCCTCTGTAAGAGCAAGTTGTTCTTAACTGAGGGACCATTTTTCCAGCTCCTGGTTTTGGATATTTTAACAACATACTATTTGTATCTAGTTTATCATAAAGATATAGTCAGGGCCTTCGTGTAACAACCGTAGAGAGATGGTTCAGTTGGTAAACTGCTCGCTGAACAAACTTGAGGATCTGAGCCCAGATCCCTATCAGCAAGGTGAATGAAAACACAGAGAATTGGGGAGACAGAGATGTGGTGATTCTGGAAGCTCCTTGTTCAGTTGTGTTTGTGAGCTGAAGGTTCATTGAGAATGTGTGCAATTGTAGTCTAAATGTGGCAGATTATTACACAAAAGTAGTGGGCTTTGAAATGAAAAGAGTAAGAACCTTGAAAAATATTAGAAACCTGGACTGTTGTGGAATGCCCTTCTGTATGCTGTGAATATATTTTATTAACATTGGCAAGTAAAAAAGGTGATTTGACCAACAGCCAGGCAGAATAGAAAGAGGTGGGAAATCCAAGCAGAGACACAGGGAAAAGGGCAGGGTCAGAGAGATGCCAGCAGCCATAAGAGAAGCAAGATGTGATGTAATAAGCCACGAGCATCCTGGTAAAATATAGACTAATAGAAATTGGTTAATTTAGTTGTAGAAGGTAGTTAATAATAAGTCTGAGTTATTAGGCAAATCAGTTTGTAGTTAATATTAAACCTCTGAGTGGTTATTTGGGAATGTGTGGCCAAGACAGAAAAGTACTGGCTACACTGAACTGGAAGGCAAATGTTGAAGAGCAAGGCAGCTTTGGCAGAATATAACATTCATTCAAAGAACCACACATACAATTAAATTCATATTCTTAGGAAAGCATCCTGGTTTTCTAAATGTTGCATATAAAACCATTAATTTAAGATCTTATTGCTCCTTTCAAAAGCAAGCCATCTTTTCTTTTTGAAGAACTTTCTCTAGATTTGACCCTTATTTCGGCTTTTCTTCCTTCTGCATTATTGGAAAACCCAATTAATAGTCAAAAGGAATGTTCTTTCAATAATGCTCCACTTTAAAAGCAAATGTCTTTTAGCCCAATTACCACATTTGTTTCAGAAGAGGTTAAAGTCAATTTACCTTCAGTTTCTTAGATGAACTGAGTTTTTTTTTTATTAAGAAATTACAAAATCACACTAAAGAGAAGTCATAAAGGACTGAACTCCAGAAAGCAATTTTCTGAAACACCATGAAAGTAATTTCAGGTTTTATAGAACTTGACTTGCAAGATTCTCATGAAAAATGAGAATCAACATGAGAGATGCGGGCTGGAAAAAGCACCGCTAGCTTGAGCGTTTGAAGGTATCTTTCAGTTAAGTGATAATTATGACTTATCACCAGTGTTACCTAGCAAAAATGACGATGATGGGACAATTACATATCTTTAAGTATTTGTTTTTCCAAAAGGACAACGTAATTTCTATGTCTGAGTAATGATTCAGAGGACGTTGAAATGTTCTTAGAAAGTGTAGTTCTGTTGCTACATGGTAACATGGCAACACCCCTGAAGGTTTGTACTCTATGAGACTGGATCCAATAAATCTTTCAGCAAGTGTCTTAATTAAGAGATAACAGGTGACCAAACGGTGACTGAAGCTTAAGCTCATTTCACAAGCAGCTGTGTGCACAGCTTGTGAGACTCTATGGAACGGACAGGTGTGTATGGTAATCTCAACGCCCAGACATCTACAGCAAGTACACCAGAACTGTGATTGGCCTCTTTTCATTAACTTAATGAAATCAGGGGGCCCATAGTTGTTTGCGTTTGTTTAATTTTCTTTGTTTTTAGATGCTTCTGGGTTGCTATTCTCAATGGGTTTTATTTTTGATACTACATAGTCTTCTGTGGGAGGAATAGATTGCATGTTTATTTCTCCTGCTTGTACTCATTTGGATTGCTTCAATATTTTGTTTCTTTTATGTGGGTTATTTATTTATTTACTTATTACTGAACAATATCAATATACAGCTCAGGTTGGCTTTGAACTCAATCTGTAGCTAAGATTGGTTTCAAATTTATGTTTCTTTTGCTTCATCCTCCCAAGTTCTGGGGATTTCAGGTAGGTACCACTATGCCAGGTCTATTCCCAGTTTTTAAATACAGTAGTTAATATGACTGTATTTTGTGCATGTTATTTGGTGTGTATACCTACCTATTTCTCATGAATACACTGCTTTTTACAGATCCCTGAACTATAAGTATATATTTAGACTGTTAGATACTTACAACATTGTTTTCTAGTACGTACCCACACCAAAAATGTGTATATGAATTCCAGTAATAATTACTGAAGAAAACTAGACAAACATTTAGAGATCAACTGGAGGGATTGCTCAGTGGTTAAGGGTGCTTATTGAGCAATCTTGAGGACTGAAGTTAAGATCCCAGCATCATGCACGCACACACACACATACATACACACACACTCACAGATGTGCACATGCATACACATGAGTACATGCACACATATAAACAAAAGAAACCAGACATTTTTTTATACATTCATATGGTAGATTGACAGAAGAGAATTTCTGGGATTTGTAAGCTTCCAGCTTAACTGGAAAATATGAGAGATTATAGAGGAGGACATTGCACAATAACTTCTGCCCACTATGTACCTGACAGCATGCATACATGCACACACAAAAGCACATATACTCACACACAAATATGCAGACATTAAAAATTATCACCAAAATCAAACCATCAAAATAAATGTAGAGTAACAGGAATAATAATTAAAGCTGAACATGTTGATTTTATGCTAATTCTTCTGTGTGTAGGAGCTAGGAAAGAAAGCAAGGCTGAAAATAGCCTGTTCAGCAAATGCATGAATTTGAAGGGAGGGTGAACAGAGAAGATATTTGAAAAGACAGATTCGGAGAAAAGTTTGGTTCTCTGCACATAAGTGCAAGGAAAAGTCAACTTGTGATACAGAGTAAAGATTGGAATGGGAGATGTTAAGTTGCCTAGGATTTGACAATGCGGTGACATTGAAAAAACAGCTGAATAAGCAAAAGTTATTGAGGTGGAGGGTAAGAATGATGCAGTTCTACAAATATTGAGAACCCAAAGAGTTAAGAGGGCTCTGGAAACCTTAATCAGATAAGATGAGAGGTGAATTAATAAGAATGACTGTTGCAGAATATTTATTAACACTGTGAAGATGTGTCTCTGCCTAAGACACCTTCCAGTTGGTTTAAGAAAAAGCTGAAAAGCCAATAGCTAGGAAAAAGAGTATAGGTGGGACTTCTGAGCAAAGAGAGAACTCTGGGAAGAAGAGAGGTAGATTTTGCCAACAGACTTGGAGCAAATTGGACATGATGTACTGAGGAGAGATAACCAAGCCGTACAGCAGAATTTAGATTAAAAACCACTGGTTAATTTGAGTTATAGCAAGCCTAGATAGTAACAAGCCTAATGTAAGGGCCAGATTTCATTATTAGTATTAAGTCTCTGTGTTATTGGTGGTCCCACAAAAAGGAAAGTCCAACTACATTTGACAAAGCTTATTACAGGTGACAATCATTCAAGTGAAAAGTATTTAGTGAGAAGACAGTTGGGAGAATGAGAAGAAAATTTCACCACTATACATTGCCGAGAGTTATTATCTAGACTACAAAAAGAAGAACAACAGAAACAAAAACAAAGCTAGCCATCAAAAAGCAAAAATAAACAACAACAACAAAAAATAAAATTATAAAATGGAGCCTGGGACTAAATCAAGTTCTCAAAAGATAAAATTTGGAGAGCTGAGAAACATTTTTATCATACAATTCATCATTTGACACCAGAAAAAAATGCAAATTAAAGTTAATTTGATATGAAATTTTACCCCAAACAGAAAGTCCAAGTTAAAAAAAAAAACAAACATAACAGCAACAAATGATGGTGAGGAAGTGGGAAAGAAGGCTGCTTAGTTCCGGCTGGAGGGAGTGAACACTGATGAAGCCACAGCAGAAATAAATGTGGAGCTTCTATAAGAGTTAGAAATAGATCTACCACATATACCTTCTGGATATGTATCCAAAGACCTCCATATCCTACTGTTGAGATCCTTGCTCATCCATGTTCCCTGGATTGATTCTCTATTCACAACAACCAGGAGATGGAAAGTGCTTAGGCATCCACCAACTGATGAATGGATGATGAAAATGTGTTGCATTTACATAGATGTTTGGATGCTAACAAAAGTGAAATTATGAGATTTCCAGTAAATGGATGGAGCTGAAACAATCAATCTGAGTGAGAGAACCCAGATCTGGCAAGACAAAAGCATTCTGTTTGGTTTCATTTTGTGAATATTAGTGTCAATCTTCAGATAACTGTGCCCAGTTTTGAATACCAATAGATGTTAGGAAATTAGCAAGAGGCCATGAGGTCTGCTTTCAATGGAGGGGGAAAATGAAGTGGTATAAAGTCTTAAAGCAGAATAAAATGAGCGGGGTTAAATTTAGGTGAGGGATAGGAAAGTAGAACAGAGGAGAGTTTATAGAGAGAAATAAATACACTAAGGATCTTTTGAGTAAGTCACTGTAAAACATGGGCAGCATCACATTTTCATGATAAAGACTATTTTCACATTTAGGGAGATGGTTATTAATGGTACAGATGGAGCTAGGGCTTATTAAACTCTCCATTGAGTAAGAAGAGGGAAGAGTTTGCGGGAAAGACCCCTCTCAGATGAAAGCAATCAGCAGTCCTCTGATTTTGCAGGCGATTTTTAAACATGACCCTTGCAGCAACAGAATCAATAGCACCTGTAGACAGAGAATGCTCTTTCGTTCCTGGTTACCCAGAAACAAATAATACACAGGAACTATATTTACCACAACACTGATTGGCCTATTAGCTCAAGATTCTTATTAACTAACTCTTACATCTTCAATTAACCCATTTCTATTACTCTTAAGCTTACCAGGTAAGCTTACGGCATCTCACTCCTCCAGCAGCTATTTGGCGTCTCCTTGACTCCACCTACTCTCTCTATGTATCCCTTCCAGTCTGGCCATATTCTGCCCTGCCATAGGCCAAAGCAGCTTTATTCATTAACCAATAAAAGCAACACATATGCAAAAGGACATCCCACATCAACCTGTAAACACGTCTGAAATGCAAATTTTCAGTTGCTTCCTTTTTTACCATCACCCCACCCTGACTCAGAAGAGGTCCTGTCCAGATAAGTATGACATACAATGAAATCTATAAATATATAATGTTTGGTGTTTTCATCTTCTCAGTTTTGGGTTCTTTGTTAATCAGTCCAAGTCAGGAAAATGAAGTGAAAGTCCACACAGAGCAGCTGTGGAGATCACTCAACTTGCTCACACAGGAACCTGACTTAGAGGCACAGAACCCACATTTAAAAAAACGAAAAGAGCTAGGCTTAGTGGCATGTGATTGTTATTCCAGCACTGGGGAGGTGAATACAGGAGAATCCTTGGGCTGGGTAATCAGTTGGTCTGACTTACTTGATGAGGCTCAGGCCAGACAGAAAGCCTGTCACAAGAGAAAGGTGTGTGGTACCTAAAGGAAACACACACACATACACACACACACACACGCAGAGAGAGAGAGAGAGAGAGA
>LOEQ01001966.1:213705-240012 GCA_001685075.1 Bramus lutescens | reverse complement strand
AGAGAGAGAGAGAGAGAGAGAGAGAGAGAGAGAGAGAGAGAGAAGCACTCAAATGCAAGAGCACAGGAACACACAAATGCTGTGTCTCTCTCTTCCCTATAATCTTACCTGGCCAGTATTGTGGTCCTTTGCTATGAATAGACAACTTTGGACCAGTTGAATGGCACTTATCTGATCTGTGTACCTTACATCAGGCAACTTTCAGTTACTGCTAGGAGCATTGCTGATGGAGAACGGCTAAAAGTGAAAACAGCTACCTCTTCCCTCTTAACCTTCCCTCTCTGGGGGGCCCTGTGAAGGGATGACAGAGAAGCACCAGAGACACACAACTTCTTTCCTATTTCCATTGCCATTTAGCCTTGTCATACAGGCTCTTGGGTTGATATACAGGCTCAAGGGTTTCTTGGAGATTTTATCACAAATAAAGTTTGACTTATTTCTAACTTTGTATTTCTAAGCTTATCCATGGGTCCTGAAAGATTTTATTCTCAACATTTCATCTAATTTCTCTCATCTCTGGTATGTATGAGGGTGGAGGTTGTGGTGGTTATCATTCCCATGCTTACCTCAGTGAGAATAACTACTTTAAAGGGTAATTAAAATCAAGCCCAAGTGTGTGAACCAGCCAATGGGAAAGGCATTGTGGCCATAAAGTGAGCTGGTGATCATCACAAACCAATCCCCTGTGGTAAACACTGGCTATAAAGCAGCAGAGTCAACATTGGCTCCGCTTTCTGGTAAGTCTTTGGTACTGTTACGGTGGAGGCTAGTTCTGAGGACAGCCTACAGGTGAACCCCATATTGAGGGTAGTTGAAGAGAAATAGAGAAATAGCACATGTTAGATCCTGTCTTATTGAGACAATCAATTCTACTGTCTCTATCTGGTTTTTGTCTTTCTCTTTCCAAGTATTAAGTGGCCAGACAGTCAAGGGTGTGCCAATGAGGAGAACTTTTTATTAACTCAGCATTAGCAACTTCGAGTGGGGAAACCATGCTGACACGTGTGTCAGAGTGAGATTTGAACTCATGGTAGCAGAAGGATCCAAAGCGAGTGACATTAGGAGTGTTAATGGCTCTGAGAAGCAGAGTGTGACAGCTCTCACAGGCCTCTGCAGTAGCTGTTCTCAAAGTCCGGAGACGCGGGGTTCAAGCACTGGGACTTGAGGGTGGGAACAGCTGCCAGGACGAATTCCCATCTGAAGTCAAAGCGTAGAACCATGGAGGCTGAGATGGATATGAGTCTTCCTGCCTCCAGCCGAAGACCACATCCAAGGCAGGACAGTGGGCATCGGGATGAATTCCCTGCCTAAAAGAAGCCACTGGCATGAAAAGCCAGTGTGTCTGATAAGTCTTGTAGGCAGACTTCCTTCTCTTCTACCTCTAAGAAGTAAGTAATCAAAGGAGTCTGTATGTCTACACCTCACATGCTCTGTTACCTAAAACCAGGTCACCCCCCATTGGCTGAATGTGCGTGTAGGTAAATACAGTTTAAAATGGGACTAACCAGGAAAGTGTTCTGAAAATTCAAGCGGATGGGTGAAAGTACTTTTGGTGAGCTCAGGTTGAAAGGTGGCTTCAACCACAGTACTTCTGGGGCACTGGGTACTGCTACAGGACAGTTTGTGCCCAGGAGCATAGGTCAGTTTCCAGTTGCTACCATGGTCATAGCCTGGCACTGTCCAGTTGCTGTGGGACAGACTCTGACTTGTGCACTTGGCTCTCCTTGCGTTCCTCTGCTCTCTGTGTTACTCAGCTTGGGTTCTGGGGTTTTCTTTTGGATTTTTGTTTCCAGCTGCTGCTTCACTAACAGCTGGCCCTGTTCTCTGGATCATAACTGTAGATTGCCTGCAACATAGGTTGCCTGCTCTCAGGACTTTAGCTCCCAGCTGTTAAAAAGTTCTGAATCTGCCCCCACCACCAATCCTTGCTATGTTATTTTTTTTTATTTTGACTCTCTTCTGATCAAAGCATTTTATACCTCATGATTATTTGGTACATTTGTTTATTTTCTCTTGTTGCCATTTCATTAGTCAGGTCAGTTGCTGTAAGGAAACACCATAAATGGAGATGTTTTAGTGACAGAAATGTCCATATCACATTTATGGAGGTTGGAGCATGGGGGAGTGGTGTGCTGGCAAATTCAATTCCCTGATATTAGAGCTCTCTTCTGGCCTGAAAGTCATCCCCTCTAGCAGAGTGCTTATGTGGGGTGTTGAGAGGTGGCAAGAATAGGAGCTCATTGTAAACAAAGCAGGCTCTCTACCAGTCAGCTACATCACCAGCCAGGGCTGTGCTTTGGAACTTAATGTCACAGCTAAGACTCAAAGGATACCTTAAGAGTTGTTGACTAAATTGTTGATAAAGAAATCCATCATTATAAAAATTCACTCATTCACAATCTCAATGTGGCTGGAAAAGCATCCACCAGCTTATAAAGTCAATCAACAAGGCCAGGAGTCAGGCTTACCAGTTCAGTACCAGCAACTTTTTAGAACCTGTTCACAAACGTGCTTAACTATAGGTTAGAATGCAATAAATATAAGTGTTGATTTGCATGCTTGGGCTGAGTGGTGCCTCACTGAAGAGAAAAACATATCTAAGAAGACCATTTTATGCCGAGAAAGGTTAATTTCTCTTTTGACCTGCTTTTACTTTTCAGGAAGAAAACAAACTTTTTTTCCAGCTCATTGATGAAGTGACTTTAGTTTCTGCTAAATAAATAAATAAATAAATAAATAAGTTATGCATCTTTGGATAAAAGTCATTGATATCCTGCCAGATTAATGCACAATTTCATGGTATTCCCAAAGGGATGTTTTACATACTTCTGTCATCATAGAAACCCTCCTGAGATGTGTGAGCCCTGTTTCCCCACAGAGCTGCTGCCGTGTGTCGTCTGGCAGCGTTTCTGAATGCCGCCACCCACACAGCTCGATGCCAAGTTATTTCCCTCAATAGAACAAGACCAGTGATTTACAGCAACAGTTACATCCAAGTTCCTTCTGGAAATGTCAGCTGCAGATCCAAGTGTTATGTGTTAATTTCCTTACCCTTTAAGCATTTTATTTCAAAATAAACTTAGATTTCTAATTTATAGAGGACTTGAAGGCTTTTATTATCAAGTTAAACACTTATGCTACCATGGTACAATTGTTAAAATTAAGATATTAATACAAGGACACTGTTATTTACTGAAATCTGTATCTGTTTCTTGGATTGAAATAGTCAGCATTCCATTGCCATAGTGAAAAATCTGAGGTAAGAAAACTTTATAGGACAAAAGGTTCATTTCATCTATGTTTCTGGTGATTGGAAGCCAAGGTCAAATGGTACCTTTTCTGTAGGCATTTGGTGCATCTCATCATCACATCACATCACATCACATCACATCACAGCAAGAACACATGATGAAAGCATACATCATCATGGATCAACAGTGAGGGTTGCAAGACCAGTTGATCAGAATTTACAGGGTCAGTGACCTAAGGCCCTCCATGAGTTCTAGTCTTCTGAAAGTTCAACCATCTCCTGATATCACTGCCTCAGGGCCCAAGCCTTTAACACATGTTTTGGGGTATTCATTTAGACCACATATGCTTAGATTTTTTAAAATTTATTTTTCAGTTTTCTTGTGCTTTTTCTATTCTAGACGCAGGTCTATGTCCACTTTGTAACCAGCTCTCCTATCTCTTTATTCTTCAGCTTAGCTCAGTGTTCTAAAGCTTTCTATGATTTTGATGACATTGACACAGGTTTTTTCTATTTTTACACCTCTGTACAAATGATCTTTTTTACACAGTGAGCTGTCTTATAACCCTTTAGTATAATGCTGTATGTATATTTATATGTGTGTATATACACATATACATCCAGATTTCATAGTAAATAGTTTTATTCTTGTCACAAAAAGCAACTATGGAGATTATATATGGCAAATTTCTCTTATGTAGAAACATGCTTACTATCAGTTTGTATTTTATACCTTTATGCTATAAAACACATATACATTTAACATATATCTTTACATTTGTTTAAACATAGCACTACATGTACCTAAGCAACTTACACTCCTAACTTCCTCTTCCTTCTCTCCCTCCCCCTTCTCTTCCTCCCTCTTTCTCTTTATTGATTCTTATTTTCATGTAGGAACAAAACATTTATTGAGTTAAAACAAATGAAACTACTAAACAAGTCCTATTCAGGGGTGTCACTGGTTTTCAGCCAGCTTCCACACTTCCAGTGTTACCAAAACCCA
Organism: Bramus lutescens; assembly: GCA_001685075.1. Taxonomy (NCBI): domain Eukaryota; kingdom Metazoa; phylum Chordata; class Mammalia; order Rodentia; family Cricetidae; genus Bramus; species Bramus lutescens. The sequence continues at coordinate 235,756 of LOEQ01001966.1, read as the reverse complement.
TTCCAATAGATTCATCTCAAGCATTATTAAACATACCAAATTTGTTGTATGAACTGATCATCTGATAACTGTATGGAAAAGGTTCCATGATAATTTGCATAAAGATTTCTTAGCAAGAGAACAGATGTTCCTTCTAGATCCAGCTCCTGCTTTCTCTTTACACCACTTCTATCTGGNCACTCCTAACTTCCTCTTCCTTCTCTCCCTCCCCCTTCTCTTCCTCCCTCTTTCTCTTTATTGATTCTTATTTTCATGTAGGAACAAAACATTTATTGAGTTAAAACAAATGAAACTACTAAACAAGTCCTATTCAGGGGTGTCACTGGTTTTCAGCCAGCTTCCACACTTCCAGTGTTACCAAAACCCATTCCAATAGATTCATCTCAAGCATTATTAAACATACCAAATTTGTTGTATGAACTGATCATCTGATAACTGTATGGAAAAGGTTCCATGATAATTTGCATAAAGATTTCTTAGCAAGAGAACAGATGTTCCTTCTAGATCCAGCTCCTGCTTTCTCTTTACACCACTTCTATCTGGTTTTAATGACATATATGCCAAGGCCTCTATAGGAAGCTGCCTCTGCCAGTATCTATGTGAAGCAGTCTGGAAGCAGGACACTTACTATTAAAGCTGGGGATGATTGCAGTTGTGGCCCGCAGTTCATAATTGCCCTGGTTCAGACCTCTGTGTGCCTAAGTTACTCACTTAACAGACATGGCTGTTCATGATTTTGACCTACTAATTTTGATTTACTTTTTATTTTTAAAAATGTCAGAGACTAACTTCAATAAAAATATCGCTTACCAGGGTTGGGGCATGGGGATTAGGAAATATAAAGAGAATGAAGATGCAAGTGAAAATAATAAAACAGAAACATAGGATAGTACCAGGAGGGATTTCCAGTAAATACTGAAATCACCTGCGTTTAATTTTCCATACACTTTTATACCCCAATACAACAGGGGGAAAAAGACAAAAGACTGCTTTAACATGAAACAAATGACAACTAGAACACAGTTACTTACTTCAATACTTTGAGACATCAAGTCATTAGCATTCTGTTGTTTAGTCAGTGAACCCACCATAGACCAAGAGACATGAAGGCAGTCACTCCCAAGGTCACACAAATACGTTAGGCTTAGCTGTAAAGGCAAACACAGTCACAGGGAACATTTCAAGCTAGATATAATTTAGACACAGAGGGCACATCTGGTTGACTCCAGCACGTCACTGATCATAGAAGAGTGATTCCTTATTCCAAGGGACTGTGATTGTTTGGGAGTTCAGACTTTAGCTTAATTTTGTAATGGAACGAAAGGATAAAACAAAACAGTACTGTGACCTCACTAAGCATCCTGCCTTGAGTTGTGGTCTCAATAGAAAGATTGCTTGTATCTTCCTTCTCAGACTATGAGATCCATGTTGTTACTTACACAGAAGAATCTGGATGGGAAACTATAGAGGAATCAAATTTGATATGGACTAAATAATGGGGACTGGATAAAGGAGGCAAAACCCCATCTCCAGTAGATGGGTTCAGAAGGTTGTCGAATGGCTCCCGGTCTCCTGTCTGGACCCTCATGCTCTACATGAATCTCATACCTCTAATTAAAAGACAGAACCTGATCCTCATTCTGTGCAGAGATGAGACAAGGCATGTGGTTGCTAGGGGCAAAAAGTCTGAAATTACCAAAAAGACACGAAAAAGGATATAAAGTTGACAAAACTACAACGTTTAACTGCTACAGTCTTCCATTACAATCTAGAGGTATAGAAAAAAATACAGTCAAATACAATGCACTTAATGTCTGCTCTATGTGATCCGGTAATTTTAGTAATTAATAAAATATTTCAAACACATAAAAGTTATTAGTCCCAATCTATTTTATTTTGTCATCATAATAACCACTGTAATATTTCTTGTGTAGTTGGTAGTGGGAATTGTAGAGGATTCGCTGCATACACGGAATCAGTAAGTTCTCTGTAATGGATTAATTATAAATGCTGCAGATCCCCGAGTGGCTGCAGTGGCAGAAACGCTACAGGTCCCTAAGCAGTGGCAGTGGGCCATGTGGCCGCAGGCAGTGAACAGGGGGTCCCAAGAGCAGCCGGTACCAGGCAGGAATGGTGCACGAGACCACAAGGAGAGACAGACAGATAGGCATGACATGAGACAATGCCATAGGTCTCTGAAGGAGGCTGGTTCCAGGCAGAGAGCAGCAGGAGAGAGACAGAAACATGGATAGGCACGCCATGCAGAGTGAGGTTGGATATTTTAGTGGGTTATGGAAGGGAAAGGGAGAAATGAGAAGAGCAGAGAGGGGGAGGAGGGGAGAAGTGGGGAGAATGGAGAGAGGCAGAAGCTTCCTCTTGGGGGCAGGGAGAAAAAGAAGGAACTCAGGCTGGAAGCTGAAGATCAGCTTGCATGGGGGAATGGGGGAGTGGGTGTGGCTTGTCGCTTAAAGAGGCAGGACGGACTATTATATTCTCCTTCTCATAGCCTTTCAGATATGGGCTTCTACGTGCCTAAGCCACGTAGCTACTATATTATGAAATTAGATTCTAGAGCCAGACTGGTCTGATTACAAAGTTGGTGACCTTGTATGCAGAATTTCTTGAGATTTGACCATGTCCTAACACAACTTCACCTGATGATTTGTGTTCTTTGACTCTTTAGGAAAGGACTAGAAAATAGAGACAGACAAGACAGTCAGAGTGGATATAAGGAGGAGTCCAGTCAGGCAGAACTGTCACATAGACATGTGGAGAGCAGCTTCCACCAGTCAAACAAAAGCCTACCCTGGACTCAGGAATTGCAAAGCTCTAACTAAAGACAAGACAGAAAATACACAGGTGAGAACTGTAGGGCACACATTCATGTCTCTTCTAAATAGTTGATAACCAAAATGGTAAAACAAAGAAACCTGTCTTTGGTGCTCCTGCAGGTCAGGAGGAAAGCTAACCTCCCACTGTTCATCCTCTTTCTCATATTTTTAGAAAGAAAAATAGAAAACAAGAGATAAGAGAATATTGCATTGACAGTGAAGAGCTATTTCTTTGAGTCTGACTTTTGTGTTAGAGTATGCAGCAGTGCAGAAGGTATTTGAAACTGATGAAAATTGTGTAGTGTACCAGGTTCAGGCATAATTTTATAATTAATGGGAAACATTCACAAAACTTACATCTCTGACCTGAGGAAATCACCCAGTAAATAAGAATAGTTGCTATCTAAACATGATGATCTGATTTAGGATCCCAAACACAATTAAAAAATTCAGCATGGCTACATACACACCTGTAGCCATAACACAGTGACTATTCAGAGAGAAGAGGACCACTAGAACCTGATGTCCTCCCACATAGCTGAAAAACAGTGAATACCGGTATCTTAGTTATGGTTTCTATTGCTGTGAAGAGATAGCATGACCATGGTAACTCTTATTAAAAAAAAAGAAAGAAAGAAACATTTCACAGGGTCTGGCTTACAGTTCAGAGGTTTAGTCCATTATCATCATGTTAGGAAACATGATGGCATGCAGAAGGAGCATGCCATGATGCTGGAGAAGGAGCTGAGTGTTCTTTATCTTGATCCACAGGGAGCAGAAGGAGACTGTGTATCACGCTGGGTGTAGCCCCTACAGTGACACACTTCCTCCAATAAGATTACACCTACTCCAGCAAGGCCACACCTCTATTATGTGCCACTCCCTATTGGCCAAGCATTCAAACACATGAGTCTGTGGGGGCCATACCTATTCAATCCACCACAACCAAGGCCACATCTACCAAGTAATGGACACGTTTTAAAAAATACTCTTATTTTATGTGTATAGGTTCCTTTGCTTGCAAGTATATCTCTGTATTATTTGCATGGTTTTCAATATAAATTATTTAAGCTCAAATATCTTCATTTTTTAATGGTTGTTGTACAAAAGACAGTGTTATGTACATTGTTCTAGACTGTATGTAATATATACCCTTTCAGAGATTTCCAACGGAGTTAGGAGTGAGATGCGAGCTCTTCTCAATGACTCATGGACCCCACATGGTCAGGCCTGCTCTTCTGGGACATTCCTCTCTTGTCTACTGACATACTGTCTTCCTTTCCTCAAGGATCTTCAAGGATTCCAAGCTTTCAGATCTCTCATATCCACTATACTTATTCTTAATTTATATTGATCGAATACTAGAAAGATATCTATCACAAAAGATACGTGTGACTTACCAGTTACATGAATAAAAATGTATGGAACTAAGGTTAATGTACATAGGATCAGCTTTTATGATAAATATTCTGCCAAGTATTATTATCTACATTGTTTCACGTAGCTATGATGAAACAACAAAATAAAACAAACATCTTATTTGTCTCAAAGATAAGAAAAGCAGGCACTTGAATATGGTAGCACTGTGTAAGTCATTATGGGACTTCCAGCTTAATCACATCATTTATGATAAGGTCATTTGTTGGGATCCTCCACAACTGTATGTAGGAGGTTAATCTAGCGCACATATATTGAGAGACTGGATTTAGACTCTGGTAAATTACTCCTGCCTCCAAGATGTGAATAGGCATATTTGGAGGGAAATCACGTCTCTCGTCTCTGTTAAATAGAAATATCCATTGCATCTACACTAACAACCCTCTGCTTATAATTTCCAACCACATAGTTCTTTCTTAGGGAATTTTCAGATGGATGAGTTCTTTCATTCCTTGATAGGCAGGCAGGGAGAGCAGCTGTTATTTGTCTTATCTTCTGCACACAGGTTGCTGGTGCTGCTTTGTTGTGATACTAAGTGCCTTGTTCAAGGTCACTCAGCTAAGAACACAGTTCCGTCTTCTCCAGACCTATGAAATCTCCCTTGCCTTGCTTGGTTTGCATGTCCTCAGCAACTCACCATTTCTTGTTGTCTCTCTAAGGATTTTCTGAAGACCAGAACTATTATATACTCAGAGTTCTGAATGCAAGACTCATGGAGAAAACAGGCCAACATGGATTTTTTTCCTTTTCTTCTGTTTTTAGGCCCATGTTTATTTTATCATTATATGTATTGCTTTCTAAAAAGACTATTTTACAGAAATAATTTTATATACTAAATGATTCTTATTTAGTAAGAGTAAGAAAACTTACTGTTACTAATATGATGTAGGAGGGTCTTCTATCTATCTATTGCTTTCATTGGTTAATTAATAAAGGAAACTGCTTGACCTGATAGGTCAGAACATAGTTAGGCAGGGAAGACAGAACAGAATTGTGGGAGGAAGAAAGCAGAGACAGGTAGACTAGTTGAAGGGATTAGAAGGTATGTCCTTGCTGGAGGATGATGAGCTTTGAGGTTTCAAAGGCCCAAACCAGGCCCAGCGGTTCTCTCTTCCTGTTGTCTTGGATATGGATGTAGAACTTTCAGCTTCTTTCCAGCACTTTGACTTTCTGCATGCCATGCTTGTTCCCTGCCTTAAAATCTGAAAGTGTAAGCAAGCCCCAACTAAAGGCTTTCTTTTGTGAGAGTTGCTGAGGTCATGGTGTCTCTTCACAGTAATAGACACTATGTACTCTTTTTACAATACCCCTTTTCTTGAGTAAACCATGCCTCCTTTCCTTTTTGCCCATTAGTCACAGTTCTGAGGATTCTCTTTCCTTCCTTAATTTTCTGAGTATTTTTCCCTTCAAAGGTTCATCAGATTCCAGGGGATGGATTTCTAGAATCCTGAATGAGAAAGCAGAAACTACAGTTCTGGTCAAAAACTCAGTGTGCACAGGCAGAGTAATTGACCCTTTTGCAGATGGATGATTAGTTGACACCTAGCCATTTCATACTTGAGGACCTTCCAAATAGCAATATTTGGCTGTATTTACCCTTAGATGAAGTCTAGTTTCCCTAGAATGTTTTATTATCTTTTCTTCTGGATACAAACCTAATAATTCTACTTCTGATAGTGGAAATGGCAAAAGAAGTAAATTTGGTGTGTAATTTTTCTTTTGGTGTTCAGTCTCTCAAACTCTCCAAATATTACCCATATCTATGTCTTCTGGGAGAAAATCTGCAATCCACCCTGTGGATTCTGTGGATTGGGAGAAGCAAGTAGCCGTTTTCCCTCGTTTGTTTCTCTGTCTTCAGTTCTTCTTGCTGTGTTCTGAAGGGTCTGGTGCATCTGAGTCACAAAGGCTTCCTTCATTTTAATTCCACATTCTGTTCATCTCACTAACAAAAAGTCATCTCTACTCCTACACACGCTTTTCTATTTCCAATATTTGGTTCTTGTCTCTCACCCACTGTGCTATTGCCGTTTCATACTGCTCGAGCTTGGAGATTGTTTCTGTGACATTGTTTACCTGTCAATATAGTAGATACATATAGCTAGAAACCCAGAATTTAGATTTAGTTCTATTTAATGTATTCTTGGTGCTTCTATTAGTTCACCTTGCCAAGATCACCCACACTCCAGAAATATCATCCATCAAACTGTTTCTGTTACCAGCTGTGCAAATCTAAAATGCCCAAAATAAATGCAAAGTACATTTTTAAAGTTTTCATCATGTCATATACATACCTCTGTACTTAGCATATGAGTTTTTTTTTCTACTCTGTAAAACATTGAGGCCAGAGAAGTAGCTCAGTGCTAGGGGAAGCACTTGTTTAGCATCTGAGAACCCTGGGGTTGGTCCCAGCAATACAAAGCAGTTCCCAGTTAGTTGACATCTATTTATGCTCCCTTGAATTAGGACTCACTCTTCTCAGTTGACCAGGCCATTGGAAACATACACACACACTCTTGTCATATTGTTGTCTGGATTGAGAATGGCATCATGGAGCACTGATCTCAACTACTATGTGTAATGAGAATCCTAGTGACTTTTAATTGCCTCACGTTCTTAGAACTTTTCATATGTCTGCCTTCTGGTTTTATCTGTTTGGTAGGCATTGATGGTGCTCATAAAGAACACACAAAATACCTGCTTATATTAAATTCATAGCCAAAGATGTCAAAGTGAGTTACTAGAAGATTATAGAATGTTCTAATGAGAATCATTTTTTTCTTAAAATGAAAGAAAGTTTAAATCATAACAAAACTGAATAAATGTTATATCAAATTTTGTGACATCCAAACATTTAAAATGCATGATATCTGAGATGCAAAACAGTTCTCTAGGATTTAATTCTATTTCTCAGAGTTTGTTAACTTGTTAGCAACTAGCTGCCTTACTCTAGTTTAACTCTGCTTTATTTTAATCTTTATCTGCTCTGATAATGATAATTTTAGTTCTAGTGAATGTTGTTGAAATCATCCCTTTTCCTATATCCACCCCCAGACATTCTAATAGAAGCTTCCTATTCTTTCATAAAAGGCATGGTATCTAATATATGAGCAGCATGAATAGTCACAGTATATTAGGCTTTTACCTTCAAGTTATAAAGTCATATGTCTAATTAAATTATATATTAAAAGCCATAACAATCTTGTTTAGTTTTTTCTTGCAAGAGAAAAAAATAATTAACTCTAGCCAAGCTCATTTTTGTTTTTAAGTGGAACTTGCATCTTGCTTCAACTTATGAATTTGATTTTAAAAGTAAGAAGTAAGTCCATCTAGATAAAAAAAATAGTTCGGAAAATATTCAGTAAGATTCACAGCAGTCTGGTGATCGCAATAGTGGTGTTTTGAATGGAAACAAGATCAATCCATGCTACAAACAGCCATGAATACAGTCGCATCAATGCTCACTACTCTTTCAGACTCTCATAGTTGTGTCTTTCCTGGATTAAGAGTCTGAGAAGCAGATGGTGGGCAGGGCATGCTCACCATCCACCTTCTCAGCTGTCAGTCTCCAGGAGAGCAGTGCAGTTGGCTTTGGTGACAATTAGCAGTTTCTCTGGGCAGCAACTCTGCCTTTCAGCGTTAGCTCTTCTTTCCTCTTGGCTTTAAATGGAGATGGATTGACTATATGACTTGGGATTAGAAACAGATGCTGGTGTTTATGAAACACAGACTAGGCAATATGAGGGAGACTCAGAATGCTTGGCACTGCACTAAGGATTCTGATGTAGCAATTCTTGCTGTTGTTATAAAAAAAATTTCCCTCCCCATTTCTTGGTAATAGTAGTTTAAGAAAAGCAAGAAGTACTAAACATTATATTTAACCCCATGAGAGGCATTAGGTGCTTACACAGTCCAGCAATGTTAAAATGAAATGATTCTAATTGCACAGCAACCTCTAATTACAGAATGCAATTAGGAAAGGGCAGTTTAGGTGCCGTTAATTATTCCACTAATGCTTTTTTTTTCTTATTAGTGGGAAATCTTTTAATAAGGGCAGGGAGGTGAGAGGAGGAGAAATTCTCAACAATTTTTCCTTGATGAAGCAATTTGAATAGAACAAAAGACTTTTCTAGAAAAAGCTGCAAATGAATATTGTTAATCTGAAGCTAATCTGAACAGAACAATTTATGTAGCAATGCAATTAGCACCATCCTGATAGCAGCAGACATTCTTCTCAGTGCTTAAAGTTATGTCAATATGTACTTTGTTTTGAAATCTTTTACAAAGGCAGACATAACAAAGGGTTCTTTCTTCAAAAATTGTGTGTTATTGCCATAACTGGGTTATCTGAAAAGGACACACAGTCACATTTCTGCAAATAATCTAAAAATGTTTCTTCATATCTTTAAATGCCTCAAAGCAATGAGTGGAGTGAGCAGTTTTGTGTATATGATGACCTGAGATACAAGTCTTCCTTGGGAGGAAGGGATGGATGTATTATATGGTCTAGGTAAAGGGTGTTACAGCTGGAGAACTCTACAGACACAAGTTTAGCTCCACATCTTTCTCCTGTAAACACAATGTATTCTGTAGTACAATCCAGTTACATCTACACAAACATTGAAATCTTACTGTATAAACCTTATCTTGATGTTGTCTGTGTATTCTTTTAACTGTAATTTCCTGTCCAAAACTTTCCAAAGAAAGAAAAGTTCATGCAGTGGGTCAAATTGAATTTCTTGGAGTTATAAGACCACACTGAAGCACCCTTACTTCTTTTTTTCTCACAACATCATTGTCTGTTTTGCAAAAGAATTAGAATAAGGAGCAATAGAGAGATCTTGCAAGAGCAATGATGCTGTTATAGCAGGGATGTATGAGAAGAACCCAAGACAAGCTGAACTCAGCTTGGATATGATGTTAAAGCCATAAAAAACAGTGATATCTTCAAGACCAGGGAATTTGAGCCAAGTCTGTATGGTAGGATCGGGTATTTATTCTCATTTTATTGGATATCTCAAGTGATTCTCAGAGTTCTTGTCCAGCAAACACGTTTTTAAGTATAATTGTAGTATCTCCTACTTAGCTTTCATTGTCAGCCTGATGTGAATCAGCCTCATCTGAGATAAAGGTTTGATTGGTGCCTAGATGAGCTAAAATTGACCATCCCTAGGTTCAGTGAGTAACTCTACATCAATAAATAAAGTGGAGAGCAATAATTTACCTAATGTCAACCTCACAAGTCCACATGTACATGCATGCATGCACACCTATGTATGTTCAAACATATGTATATACATGCATGCAACATACAATACACATGCCAAAAGAAAACATTCGTAGTGATTTTCTCACAGTGTCTTCACAGTGCCTTGGGAATAAATGGGTTGCTCCATCTCTGACAGCAGTTTCAACAAGCATTAAAGAAGTTGCTAGGCTTAGATTCCGGTCACAATACACATTTTCTGCACCTCTGACTGAAATAATTCTTTCAGTTCTCCAGCAGGGAGAAAGTGGACACCCAGAGCCAATAAGACCTATTTATTAAAAAGCTTAAGTGAAACAGAAGTACTGTGCTGGCTTTTTATTAGAAGAAACACAATCTCTGTCCATGTTAAGGTGATTTGACTATGATACATTGGAATAGATGATGCACAACCACTGATAACTGTGGTAGTGACCTCTTCTGTGGTGATATTTTGAAACCACAGATTAATCTTCTTATATATAAAAACTAGTAAAATTTAATTTTACTACACTGTCTTTAGTTAAGAGCGTTCCTTTAAAATAGAACTTGTAAATAATAAACAAAGATATGTAATAAGTCAATAATAAAAATATGTATGTCTTTTAGTTTGTATTCATGACATCAGCTTCAACACATTTAGAAGAAATACCCATGTCTAGGAATTGTTTTCTGAGAACAAACAAGGAAAACTTATGTATTTAGACCTGAATTTGGATCTCATACCCATAACTTACTAATAATGGAACCTTGGAAGTTTGATTCATTTCACTTAACGAGCTGTGCTTCTTTGGAAGAGAGAAGAAATTTTTAATTACATAGGACTATGGTTAGACAAGTGTGAAGCTTCTCAAACAAGTGCTAGCCCAGGTAAACACTTTTTTTTTTAAATCTTAGTTGATTCTCTCATCCATAAAAATTAATATTGATCTCAAAAGTTAGTGTTGAAAATTAATAGAAAGGAAAACATTTTCAGAAAATTTCAACATAACTCTGTCTGAAATCCACCCCCAAAGAAAGAAAGACAAAAAAAGAAAGAAAACCACACTTTTCATGAATTTGACAAAATGTTAAACACATTAAGTAATTTGTCTTCTAGAAGTTCAAAATTCAATAAAAATAAGAAGTTTATTCATGGAAAATCATAATAGAATTCTGAGGAAAATGATTTGATTGGGAGTGAGGTGTATTTTCTAGTTCTATCACTCTCCAGGGCACAGTACACCAAGTACAGAATCCACCTTCTTCCTTTAACTGTGCTCATTAGCTCAGTACTTCTTGCTATGAATTCTTCAGCCTCCATTGCAGATAGTGTTATGTTGTTTCTTCCTTACTGTCTTCTATGACTCATTAAGTTTGCTATTTTTGCTCCATAATAGCTCTTTTTGCTTTTTATTCTGGCTGCCAGACTCTTATTCAATTTTATCTGATTTGTAGACAATCACATTTTTCAATCCAGATTCTTCCTTTTTAATAGTTTTATAAAAGCAATAGAATTGGTACACATACTTTTTATTGACTGCAAAAACATAAAATATACTTACTACCAGTCACACCATTCCCCTGCTTAGGGCAGTAGTATGAAATACCTTCATGTGCATACATACTATGATTATTATTAATAAGCAGCTTTCTGTACTTGGGCTTGGGCCATACAATGTCAATGTGGCTTTACATTAGTGTTGTATCTGAAATATGTTTAATTCAACCAGTAACATAATTCTTGGGCCTTTTAGCATTTTGCTGGATTCCACTGGTCCTTTGGGGTTCCTGCTACATGAAAGAGTCTGCAAGACATTCTGCAGGATACAGAAGAAAGTGACTGGCAAACTGCCACTATAGGCAGAACTACCTGTCTTTTAAATTTTCTGCTTCATGGAAAAGTTTTCTGGATACTATGCACATGTAGGCTGAAGATAGATGCCCAAACAGTATAGAAAAACTTTGGGTGACTGTCCAGGTAGTGAGATGTTTCTGTCAATTTTAGAGTTTTGGAAGTTGCTTACAATTCACTTCCTGTTTACTTAGGAAATATTATATCCTTCTGGAGTCTTTGATGGAGTAGAAGAATAGATAGTAGTAATATAGTTTTCCTTAGTTATGATAAAAGGTAAAGTAGACATAAATATTATAACTGTAATTATTGCTTGATACCTGTTTTGTTATATGTAATTTTACTATGTTAAATTAAAACCTTCCTTATTTAAACAGAAAAGAGGAGGTGATGTGAGATTCCCCTCTGTATGCTGTGAATACCATTGGTGAATAAAGAAACTGTCTTGAGCCCCTTACAGGGTAAAACAGAGGCAGGGAAAACTAAACTAAATACTGGGAGAAGAAAGGCAGAGAGAAAGCCATGGAGCTGCTGCCAGAGACAGATATGTCAAAACTTTGCTGGTAGGCCATGACCTCATGGTGATGCACAGATTAATGGAGATGGGTTAAATCAAGATGTAAGAGTTAGCNACTGTAATTATTGCTTGATACCTGTTTTGTTATATGTAATTTTACTATGTTAAATTAAAACCTTCCTTATTTAAACAGAAAAGAGGAGGTGATGTGAGATTCCCCTCTGTATGCTGTGAATACCATTGGTGAATAAAGAAACTGTCTTGAGCCCCTTACAGGGTAAAACAGAGGCAGGGAAAACTAAACTAAATACTGGGAGAAGAAAGGCAGAGAGAAAGCCATGGAGCTGCTGCCAGAGACAGATATGTCAAAACTTTGCTGGTAGGCCATGACCTCATGGTGATGCACAGATTAATGGAGATGGGTTAAATCAAGATGTAAGAGTTAGCAAATAAGAAGCTAGAGCTAATGGGCCAAACAGTGATTTAAATAATATAGTTTCTGTGTGCTTATTTGGGGAGTCTGGACAGTAGGGAAAACAAACAAGTGGCCTCTTTACAACATTCCACCCTCCTGGAGTCCAGAGAGTATGTGACTGGCCTGAGACTTGCCATGTCTAGTGTACAGGTGAGGTCTGATATGCTTTTCCATCCTCATTTTTCATTGTGTTTTAAGATTCTGCCACACTACCTAGTCAGTATCCATGGCTCTCACCCAGTGCAGAGCTATTGTGATATCACTTTGGAACAAAGTATGGAAAGAGAAGACAAGGTATTATAAGAAATCACAACATCTCTGTGGGATAATGTGAGAATTTGGGTGTAGCAACATGGGGCAAAGAGTTTATAAGCAGTTATGTCAGTGTCCAGGACCAGCCTGGACCATAAAGTATTTCTCAGACCAGGGGGGAGGCATGGGAATAAAGACACAACACACATCATTTTATCTAGAGAGGGTTTTCAGGGATCCCTCATGAAATCCTGACTTTACATTCTGAAAATTCACCCGCATTTATTCACCAAAGAGTTTTTATACCAAAATGTAAACTGAGGGGGAAATTCATTAGCATTCTGTTTCCTAACATAAAATTTAGATCACATCCACAACTATGGCTGCTCTGTCACTTAGACTGAATCAACACCTCTTCGCAGGTGATCTCCCAGAATTACAAAGAAGAAGCAGAGCGAAATTAACATATACTGGCACTTTGTTTAGGATGGCATCAGTTTGTATCAACAGGCTAGGTGACCACCTCCTGTGTGGCAGGTGCAAATTGGCCTGAAATTCTGGTTGCCATACAAAGTAGAAATATGGGCCTGTATAATATGACCTTACACAGGTACTTGAATGACATTTTGGGCCAAATGCCAGAAATTTGATTGAATTATTATACACTAACTTTGTTAGGTTGGAATGCCCCATGACAGAGAGACCATTTTTTGTTTTTTGTTTTTTTTTTTCAGCTTTTTAACAAAATTCTTATTAGGCAGAAGAGATAATCTGGCATTGGACCATTAAATATTTCAGAAATGGAAGTCAAAATTCAAGCCTCATGATTAAAGGCTTGTAAATTACCAACAAGGAAACAATGCACAAAGCAATTGAGTAAAATAAGGAGCACATTTTCATAAGGCAAAGAAAAATATAACTTATGAATGTGGTTGCCAAGGTCACCATAATTAATAATGCCTGTTTGTAGCTGCAGAAAAATACAATTATTATTATTACAATTAAAACAATCTGGAGCTACACAAATAGCCTTGCAAGTTCTTTGTGAACTCACTTCTGTCAAGCTATTTCTACCATTGCCTTATGCTCAGGATCATATTCTTGTCAAAATGAAGGCAAAAGAATTTGAAATCAGGCAGTATGTTGGATGATTAATGAAACACATTTTGGAACAGAGGGAGGGTGGAAAAACTCACACTAAGGTTTCTTCATCTGTTATCCTAGGTGACGGGAATCATCTTCGAGTAGCCGGGCTCTTTCCTCTCTCCTGGAGCCCTCTCTTCCATGTTAGGTAGTCTATCACATCTCACTGAACACTCCTGCTGCACTCAGCAAATGAGCTTCTCAGCCTCACAGTTATAAGGACAGCAGTGGTTCCACTGACAATGACTCACAGCATCCTGCGATGCGTGTCAAAGAGAGGTGACTGCATTTCCCATGTGCACAATATTCATAGCAATCTTCATATGCATTGTCTGCATCCTATTAAGACTTAGTAATGTATTTGTAATAACATCAAAAAGTAAAAGATATAATTAAAAGGATGTTTACCATGCAATTTATTGCTACTTTAGCAAAACTCTGTGAGAGAAAAAAAATTAGCAACGAAATAAAATGATGACATAAAAAAATAATCAAAGACTTTAAAGAATTAACAAGGAGACTAAATTTTAGTAAGTCTGAATAATATGATGGATAACAGGCAGGATGATTCAGACAGTCCGTAGAAAGGATGTGCACACTCTTAGTTAACATTCATTCAGAAAGAGGTCTCTTAAAGTTACAAAACTCACACCATCAAGAGGCTCAGCGATGAAGAATTATCCTAGACTATCAGTCAGCTAAAGCCTATGCTTCCTGAAACTAAATGACAAATGCACTTGAAACATTTCACTCCATCCGGGAGGTTCTGCGTAGGGAGAGAAGTGTCTAGAACTAAACCATGAATGGAGAAAACATTAGAGTTTAAATATTATTGACATAAGATGCTGAGTCTGTCTTCACTGTATGTCAGCTCTGAACAAAGGGTGACTTGGTCAGCTTGAATTGGATTTGAGAAAGACAAGTTGTGAGGGAAACCCAATGGCCTCATAAAGTCATTGATGATTTCCCCCAATCTGGCTGATGGAGTTACTAATTAACAATAAAGTCAATTGGGAAGGAAGGGTCTTCTCACTTTTTAAGGACTAGAGAAGTCTGATTAAATTATTGACAATTCACTTCAGCTTTTATGAGAAAATGTACATAACAAAGAATTCCTGTATGTGGCAGTGCTGTATACATAGATTTTGGTCTTCTCAGATTATTGAATTGAGGTCATCAAGTAAAAATAGGCGACTCAGATAAGGAGAATCCTGTACAGGAAAAATCTGTAGAGAAGATTTCTTCCCAAAACATTGGGTCTGCATTTCTCAATGTATTTTAATAAAATCTGATCAAGCTTAAATATAAATTATTTTAGTCTAAATTTTTAAAATATGGATATAATCCTAGCTACACATCTATAACTAAGTACCCAGAATTGTGTAAATATACAAAATATGTATTTATTAAAATTCTATACCATATTACCAGAACATTCCTACATAATTTACCCATCTTTTTTGAGAAGTCTATTTTATTTCTGCATAATCTTTGAAGAGAATGCACTGTCCTATACACCTGTGGTATTTACACAACATTTGAAAAGCATTAACAGGACTGAGTATGTAGCTCAGTGACGGGTCACTTGCTTGTTATGTGCAAGGCTCTGGGTTCAACACCTGTAATTTTTGGGGAAGACTGCTTGTTCATTTTCCAGATGCTCAGCCCCAAAATAATCACACAGAAACAATATTGTTTATGATACTGTTTGATGGACAGCTTAAGTATATTTCTAGCTTACTCTTCTATCTTAAATTAACATATTTCTATTAATCTGTGTATTTCCGTGTGGCTCTGGCTTATTGACAAGGTTTTGGTTGGCATATCATGTCTTTCTTCTCTGGTGGCTCCATGGCTTCTTACTGACTCTGTCTTCTTTCTCCCAGCATTCAGTTTACTTTTTCCTCCTAGCCCTATTCTGCTAAGTCACTGGCCAAAACAGCTTTTTTCCCCATTATCCAACAGAAGCAAAACATAGACAGAAGGACTTCCCATACAATATAGGTACAAAAAGAAAAAAAGAAAAGTAACAAGTATATAACTTGAGGTTGAAACCTGTCATGGCAGATCATGATAAGAAGAGTAAAGATGCAAAACCAACATCTGATAATAGATTAACATTGATGACATGAACATCTAGTATCTATTTCATCTCTTTATTATAAAATATGCTTCAAGTATTTTCTAGGAGTAGTCACTATGTGGGAGGGAAACGGTGAGTGCTGTCTTAGAATGGGTTATATATAGACAGAAGTGTCTGTCCCACCCAGGTCTGTAGCCATTCAGTCTCAAACACACATAGACTTATCTTTATTATAAAACTGTTTGGCCCATTAGCTCAGGCTTATTATTATCTAGCTCTTACAACTTAAATTACCCCATAATTCTTGTCTAGTTTTAGCTATGTGGTTTGGTATTTTTTCTCAGTAAGGCATTCTCATCTTGTTTCCTCTGCAACTAGCTGGTGACTGTCTCTGTCTTTCCTCTTCACAAAATTCTCCTAGTTTGTTTGCCCTATTTGTACTTTCTGCCTGGCTGCTGGCGAGTTAGCATTTTATTAGACCAGTATGAGTGACAAATCTTTGCAGTGTACAAGAGAATTATCCTACATTTCCTTTTTTTCTTTTCAAAATAAAAACCCTGAATCTAATCTCCTTTGTTAAGTTTTTCCCCTGACCATTATCTATAACAACGTGTAACCAACACTCTAAACAAAGACATAATACATAATTCACTCTTTGGGAATGCTGGCACAGTTTTCTAGGCTACTTCATGCTAATTAGGGGTGCTAGTAATCTTATGGGGACCCAAAGAAAATTTAGGATTATGGTCAAGTCCTGATTGGAAAATTCTGTGGGGCTTGATCATCTAAGACAACAGCCTTGAAGCTGTTCTGGGTACATAACTCATAAGAAATGAAACAGAGGTGCTCTGAAAGTGTGGCTCATCTGTGACAACCATTCTCATTGGAGATTTTTCAGGGGGTTTTCCTCAATCAAACCTTATTTTTCTTAAGACAGAATGAGTCCACAGACTCTTGTTTTCTGTGGAAGCAAAATCAAAACTGTTCTGCAAGGTAACATATCATTTGATGTAAACTTGAAGTCAAGGCATTTTTAAAATATATAGGTTGGATTGTTCCAGTAGCATTTATACTCAAATGTCTTTTATTAGCTGTTGCTCCTTCCTCAGCAGTTGAACAATTCAAGTACAACACAATAGCATCCAGTATCCAGATTCTCTATGAACTTTCCATCTTTTTACGGCTTTTTAAAACTCTGTTTAAAATTATTTTTTAAATTTTGTTTTTTGTTTATTTTCTGAGATAATGTTTTTCTGTGTATCTTTGACTGTCCTGGAATTTGCTCTGTACAACAGACTAACCTCAAACTCACAGAGACCCTTGAGTCTCTGCCTCCCAAGTGCTGGGCTTAAAGGCATGCACCACCACACCCAACTACTCTATTTCTCTTTAATGACTTTCTCTATCCCTTTTCTTTTCTGTCCCAAGACTATGTATATTTTTTAAACACACTGTAAACCATTTAAATGTTTTATACATCTGAATATGTCTTTACTATTTTTCTCTGTCTTTTTCTGACCACATGAGTCTTTAACCTGTTAAGTGATATGTCCAGATGGCTGGCTCTGCCTCATTCCTCATTTATTTATTTATTTATTTATTTATTTATTTATTTATTTATTTATTTATTCATTTATTTTAAATAAATAAATAAATAAATAAATAAATAAATAAATAAATAAATAAATTGAGAGTCTAGCTTCATGGTGGAGGTACTGGTCAGATCCAATTTATTGCCACAACTCTGTGGAGTTCCTAGGTCCATGCAACCACCAAGAAACCTGTTACTGGTTGTTCATGAACACTGTTTAAGTGTTTGGTGGAAGGGCACCTTTAAAAAACCACCATGTGGTGTTTACTGTTAACACTAGTCAGGAATCCTTTCTTAAGGAAGCCATACCTCTGCTTGCCAACAGGAAATAATCTACTGGAGTAAAGATGGTTGCCAAGCAGCTGTGCTTGACTCTGTTCTTATCTACCTAGAATATTTTTTCTTTAAGATTTCTCAAGCTGTATGTGGAAATTTTTGAAAAAGTTTTGGGTAGCATTTGTAAACAGAAATTTCTGTTCTACCCCATCCGGCAGCAATCTACATCAAAAGAAAAGAAAGCCTAGTGAAGTGGAGATGGAGACCCATGGATGGAGACCCTTGTAGAGCTCTAGAGGAGATGGAGACCCATGGATGGAGACCCCTGTAGAGCTCTAGAAGGAGGCCCACATGCAACTCCAGCCAGTGCTGGTGGCTCTTTTGTGAATTCACACCTCAAACGTTTACAACCAAATGTATCATGAATAATAAAAACCCAGAGACATACATTGGGGCTCAAGTTGAACATCAAAAAAGCAAAACAACCAAGCCACTAGAAAAGTCTTACCTCTACCAAGGCTGGGTGACAGAAGACTGAGCCCTGAGCCTTTGTCTCCTTCCATTTTATATTCCCCTTTAGTGCTGGGATTAAAGATGTGGGACTCCCTAATACTGGGACTAAAAGTGTGAGTCACCACTACTTAGATCTGTTTCTGCATTGATCTTATGTAGCCCAGGATGGCCTTGAACTCACAGAGATCCATCTGTCTCTGTTTCCCAAATTTTGGCATTAAACTTGTGTGACACCACTGCCTGGCCTCTAGTGCCTTAGTTTTGCCCTCTGATCTTCAGACAAGCTTTATTTATTAAAACATAATCAAAATATCACTATGGATATATACCATGAAGAAACAGCAGAGGAAATTTTCAGAATGTACTTTCTATTTTGAGTGATCAGAAAAGAACTGTCTATTAAGATTGTTGAAAATGATGAGGCCATCTGAGGGAGAGCTGGCATGGCTCAGCTTTTCAAGCTGCTATTAAACTAGACCTTGCAGATTTGCCTCTTGCTCCTTTTATAAAACAGACTCTTTGTTTTAGTATACACATGAGTATTCATGCTATAGCGACACAGTGAGAAGTAGCAGACTACAACTGAGTTGATATCTGGCTCATACTTGCATTGTTTACTAATAACAAACTGTAATTTTCCAGGGGAAATCCAGGATTTCTACTTTGGTTAACCTGTCTACTTTTAAAATACTTTTTAAATGTGTTAAATTGAATCTATTTTGAAAACTTGTACACACAATTTTTACATATTAATAACATACCTCATGATTCTTCAAAGATGCATGCATTATGCTATGTTCAAATCAGGTTAAAAACTTTGTTTTTGCTAACAGCATTTATGTGTGGTAAAATTGTTCTAAACCCTGTCTTTTTTACCTTTTGAAGCAAACAGGATGTAATTAGTCTTTGCCAGGTATGTCTAAACAGAGATTCATGTGAAACATAGGTCAAGGATGTCTCTGTAAAGAACTGAACATAACGTACAAAATTTACTTAAAATATTGAGATTGTGATTATTTTTTGTAACTAGAATGTGCTTGGTATATGACAAGGACCCATAACAATGTCAAAATATTGTACGTACCTGTAAGGCTATCCTACAATGTAATAACACCCAGAAGTTTCTGCCTAACTGAAATTTATACCCATTGATAACCTTCCTTCATTGCTCTCTATCCTTTCCTGTTCTTGACTCTTGTTAACCATCTCCATATTCTCTAGTTACTAGTAAGATCATGTGGTATTTGTCTTTATGTGGTTGGCTTATTATACTTTACATGATAAATACCCTTTCCAGACAGGTTCTTGTGACTGACAGAATCTCATTCTTTCTTATGGCTACCTTGTACAGACACCACATGTACTTCATTAATTTTGCATTTATGGACATGTCAGATACTTCCAGTGCTTGACTGTTTGAATATTTCAGTTAGGAAAATGGGAGTCCACTTATCTCTTTGATGGATATAATTCAGTTTTATTTCCTTTGGCTATATACCCAATACTGGAGATGCTGAATGCTATGAAAAAAATGTTTATTTTTTTCAATTTTTAAGAAACCTCTATAAAACCTGTACTAATCTATATTACCATCAAAATATGTGGGAATTTCCTTTCTTCCATATCCTCCCTTGCTCTTTTTGACTTTTTTATAATAACAGCTCTTACAAGTATGGTGATACATTTGTGTAGTTTTGATTTGCATTTCCGTGACAACTGCAAACTTAATTGACCTTCTCTTTATTAACTTTCTGTCTCCTTAAATATCAATTACTAAATTGCATCTTGAAAGAGCCACTATAATTGGAAATTTGTCAATGTACATATATATTTATGAAGTATCTGACTATAAGATTTAATATTGGGACTCATCTACAATTTATTGTCTAGATACAATTGTGATTCTGAAATATCTTGTCATATCAGTTGCTGTAACTGTAGCCTAAGAAGCCATTGTGTTTGATATAACAGCGTCAAAAGCATCATTTATATTGCTGTTCTTAATAATTGCTCTCATTATCTTTTCCATATTTTTATTTTCTTCTAAACATCTTAGTTGAAAGACTAATCTGAACACATTAAACATAAGGGTTTGATTGGTTTGATTTGCATGCTCATTATGAAACAATCTTTACATTTGGATGGCAAACATAACCATGACCCAGAGAAGTTTACTGATATTGTTGTCCATCTTTTTCCTTTCAGGATTATGCCCTATGACTGTTTTAGGGTCTCTTAAACAGCACATTGCTATATTTTGTAAGTCTGTCTTTCTAATCTAATTTTCTCTTAATATGCTGGAGTAATTTTCCTTCTGCTATCTTTGCTACCATAAGCACATTTTCTTTATAAAGAATGTTGGCTGAAACCCCTCTGTTTCCCAGGGAAAATAATTTGTTTTTGCTCTCAATCTTGAGAGGTGTCAGGATTTTCAGGATAGATAGCCATCTAAATTGACAGGTCTTTTTTTGCCTAATTATTTTAATATGACAGCGCATTCTAGTTTCCATGATTGAAGCCTCTGTCAATGCAATTTTCTTCCATTTCAGGCTTTCAGAATCCCACCTGACATGACAGGTCTTCTTGTTGAGTACCTGTCTCTTGGCCACACATTTCTCCATTTTAAGCTAATTAGGAAAAGATGGTACACTCACAAGATGTGGGTTCAGGCTTCTTAAGAAAGATCACATTTACATGCCTCTACACTGGCTGTTCCCATGATCTCTTGGCTCTCTATCACAAGCTACATTGTTTAAAGGATACAATTTACAACCAGAACAAACGATTAAGCACTTTTTAAAAATCATTTTGAGAATGTCATCCAAGAGCATTGTGTCTTCATCACTCTCATTCCTTCCCATACAGCTCCTTCTGTACCCCCTTTTTCCTAAGCTCCTGATCCCCTATTTCACTGTTATTGTCAATGTGTATATATATATANTATATATATATGTACACACACAAGTATATACAACCTATGGGTTTATCTAACATTGCTCATATATACATGTTTATAGGGCTAACCACTTGGGAAGGGACAACCTATGTGTGAGGTTGGCCCTGAAGCCAAGCAATTTTCCCCTTGTCAGCACTCATTGGCCATCTGTAGCTATTCATCTAGAGGTAGGACTTAGTAAAATTTCTCCTGGTCATAGTGGCATGTCAGCTGGTACTGTCATTATGCTCATCTTGCTCTGGCAAACATATTGTAGGGATTCCACAAGAGAATTTCCCCATCATACACATATAATGATTAAGCAAAATTTTAAGATTAAGTAAAAATTAAATATTAGTAAAAATGTATAAGCTGGTTTAGGTATTTCTCTGAAAGAATACACTTTTTTTTAAAACAAAACTACAAAGTGTTTTTATAAGATACATTGTTTAAATTTAGGGATTAGGGAGGACGCCATCAAAATACCCACAACACGCTTCACAGAATTAGAAAAAAAATCATAAAATTCATATAAAACAGAAAAGATCCCAATAGCCCAAAGAACTCTGAGAAAAATACCAGAGATATTACTGTTCCAAGCTTAAAGATAAATTATAGAGCTATATGAATAAAAACTATGTGGTACTGTCATAAAAATGGTTGTGTAGAAAAATCAAACAAAAGAAAAGACCACAAAATCAGTACACGCAACTGCAGAAACCTGATGTTTAACAAATGATGTAGGAGGGTCATCTCTCTAAGTGTTACTTTCATTGGCTAATAAAGAACTACCTTGGCCTTTTGATAGGCCAGCCCTTAGGTGGGTGGAGTAGATAGAACAGAATTCTGGGAGGAAGAAAGCTAAGTCGGGCAGACGCATGAAGCTCCAGCCCAAGATGGACGTGGGTTAGAATCTTCCCGG
>LOEQ01001966.1:199903-211662 GCA_001685075.1 Bramus lutescens | reverse complement strand
ACACACACACACACACACACACACACACACACACACCAAAAAGTAATTTAAGCCTCTTGGGCTACAATTCTCCCCAAAGGAACCAAGGCAAACCCTAGTACCAGACGTGCGAAACTTCTTTCTAAATGATTGCTCAGCATAGTCCGGGTGACTCACAAAACAATGTAAACTATTCATGTAGCCCTTGATAGCCTCTCAGGGATATAATCAGGAATATAAGATGGACCCTTATCATTGAATGCAGAACACATTTAGGGCTCAGGACTCAAATGGTTCAAGCTTGATCTGAACTGAAAGCCTCTTTTCTGTGATCTGGCTTTCACGGTACCAGAAAATATTCATCAAGTTACCAAAAAAAGAAGCAATTAATAGATCTGCCCAGGTGTAACCCCTATGAACTACAGCAATACCCCCATGACATGATTGATACCCGTAAAAGTGCAATAAGTACCACTCATGTGTTCTTGACAACCAACAGCTGTCTAGTTGGAGTCAAGATCCATTTAAAAGGATCATGAAATTCTAATCAGCTTCCTGAAACTAGTTAGCTCATAGACTTTTTAAAACAATATACTGTGGTGTAACTGGCTCTATCAACTACACTCCAGGTCAGGTTCTATGCCCCAGAGTAGATGAGAAACAGAAAATGGACCCTACTGTGTCTGTCTGTGTGTATGCTTTCTACTTCATTTTGTTATTTTTTGTCTTGTTATTCTTTGTTTTTATTTTAATTTTTGTGGTTTGTAGGTTTTTGCTTCTTCTAAGAAATAAGGGAAGAGAGAAAAAAGAACATGAAGTTGGGAGGGGAAGGAAGTGGGGACGATCTGGGAAGACGGGGTGGGAGGGAAAAGAATATGATTAAATATATTGTATAAAATTATTTCTAGAAAATTATTTTGTAAAAATGATATAAATGTAGAAAATAAACGTAAGATTAGGGAGGAGCCCGTGCTAATGAAGTTAAACTCAGGGCTATGAGAATTTCACAGCCTTTGATATCCTTGTTTAAAAACTGCCATTATCTTTGTAAGAAATTTTGGATTTATCAGTTTTCTTGAAGTTTCTTGATTCTCCACATGGAACAGACTAAGTTACAAGGATTTCCAATCTCCTTGCTAAATACCTTTAAATCTTCTTTCTATCTTTCTAACCCGTGATCTGCTCCCAGTTCATTCATTCGTGAATTCTACAGCAGCAGTAGCCTAAGATTCATTCTGTTGCTCCCTGAGCTGGCATCAAACGTTTGTTCCTCATGCCCTTCTGTGATAAATGCACTCCCTGTTTCAGACATTTCACCCTGTCCTTCTGCCCCCACCCCATCAGACGCACCTACTGTCAATCATTGTAGTTATGTGTTGATGAAACTTTGCCAGTTTTCCCTATAGAGGTTCTTAAATATTTGCTTTGATGGTCAGCCTGAGCTCATCTCGTATGTTTACCTCTTCTTCTTTGGATTTTTTATAAATTGCAGTTATATAGATAGCTTCTCAGCTATATAACTTGATAATCATACATGATCATTCCTAGATACAGTGACACACTAGCAATTAGAAAAAGGATTCTAGTTCCATTGTTCTTTTTTTTCCCCAGTGGAACATTTCCATAAGCAGAGTATGAGTTATCAACTACTTCATTTTTCTCAGAAATAGTTCAAACAAGAAAAGCAATTTGATGCTTATGTGTTTTGAAATGGAACTCTCACTCTGCTGCCCAGGTTGCTTTTAATGAATGAGCTCAGAGTTACATATTTTCAACATGAACTCATTACATTTGTACAGCTATTTCTAACTGGAATTAATGATAATTCATAAATTTATATAAAATTTCTGCTTCATTTGCTGTTGCTTATACTGAAAATATGTTTTATATCTCATTTTTGTCCTTCTTTTATTCACATATAGTGATCTTGAAGTAACAATGTCAAYACTCTCAACAAAAACATTTTTGAAAACAGTATAATTTTTGTGAGTTACTTTAGGTTTGGATGTATATGCTCCTAAAAACATGGAGACATTACTGAGACTTAGAGTCACCTAGGAAGTAATTTTATGAATAATTATGACAACTACAAAAATGTATTTTCAGTCAATTATTTTATTCTATCTTCTCCTTTAGAAATCATGTGGTTGTGTACTGAACTGCTGTTGTAGGATAATGCTTTTGTATACTGTAAATATTTGTCACTCAAATTAGTTTAAAAAAATACTGGCCAGTCGCCAAGAAAAGGTGCCAAATCACATGACTAAACATAGGCAAGAATTATGGAGTAATTGAAGTTGTAAGAGCTAGTTAATGATAATCCTGAGATAACATGCCCAACAGTTTATAATTACTATATACCTCTGTGTGTTTCTTTGGTACTGAATAGCACTGAACCGGGCAGTACAGAAACTTCCATGCTATGCGGAACCTGTTTTCAGACCAAATTTTCTCTTTCTCCTGACCAGTTCTTGCTCTTCGGTAGCCTCTTGGGCACTCAGCATCACTACACCTAGGTTTCTACTGAAATGCTTGCCCCACACAGGTATTAGTGATTTTTGCCCCATCCATTTAAGTGTTTGATTTCAATATGATGATTAATCTTCATTTTCATCTTAACCGAATTTCAAATTTTTAAGGGCACACACTTCTAGGAATGCCATTACATAATTTTATTGTAATATTATTTCTTTTTAAATCATACACTATTACATCATGATATTGGGTTATGCTCAAAATGATAACATAAGTATCTGTGAGTTCAAACTCTTAAATACAGAAAGACATAAATGTTGGCAGAGGTGCAGCTCTTCCTTGTAACATAATTCTAATTAATAAATGTAGAAGTTATAAGAGAGGAATTAAAAATGACAATTAGAACAGAGGGTAATAATTATGTGCTAAAATTAATATGTAACATTCTGAAAAGAAACAACAGAATGATCAATATCAAAGGTTCTTTTCCCAAGATATTTGCTACTTAGGAAGAAAAAATCATTACTTTTTAATGAGTAATTGGATAAACAAATAGCAATCGAATCAATAGACTGGTGTTTGTATTATCAGTCCTAAGATATACATTATATTTCCATGATATAAAAATACATAACTTCTGTGATAATCTATCAGAAATGATTTATATCAACATAATTATGAAGAAACAAAAAACAAGCCAAAAGTGGTATTTTTAGAATCATTGGCTAGTTGTTTGCAGCAGTATCAAGATTGTGAAAGATGGACTACAGAGCTGTCAGTCTGGAGGAGGCATGGAGCCTCAGAGAATAGTGGCATCAGGTCCTGGAACAGAGAATGACCCAGGAGGAATACCACTAAGAGTTTCCAAAATGTCACCTTCTAGAAAATATTATTTTTCTGTAATTATATCTATGCAATATGCTATAGTAGATAAAATTGGGTGATCTTTATAGGAATTCACTGCACTGTTTTTGCAATTTTTCATGGAGTCTAAAATTATTTTAAAATATAAACATTTTAAATACAGAATCATATTGATGCTACTATCACCACCAGCCAGAATGCCATTTTTTTATTCAATTAGTATTCCTTTTTCACTTGCACAGGTTCATTCAGTTATTTTTAAACTACATATTTACTTTTGGGTTGACTTGTTCAGTTATGTTTTTTATTCTGTATTGTTCACTGTTTGGGGCCAGTTTATCTTTTTGTCTTTTAATAGCAGGTTTTACTTCAATGATTGATTGTGTTGGTTACATCTGCACCTTCTTTCTCGTGGTGTTTGGCTGTTCTCTCTAATTTGCAACCTGGAGTTTATTAACACCACACCTATTTGCAAGCTTCTGGGAACAAATTGTTTCCCAAATAATAGTAAATAGAGGGCCTTCCATCTTTTGTCATGATCCTTGGTTTTAGTGTGTTCTGTGATTTTATGTATTTTCCAGTTTAATGTTTAAGGCCCACTCTTTGAATTCCTGGGCGTTTATATCTCTTCCTGGCCCCCAAAGGGAAAGCCAATGGGAGATGTTCCCATTTCCCTCTTTCAGACTGGAAACTTCCTGACGATGTTCATTTCACTTTCATGGGCCCTAGGTTGGTGTTTGATATCACAGCAGCACAAAGTGCAGCCGCTGGATATTTAACTTATACTGAGCCTCCAAATTCTCAAAAGATCACCATGGACTTACCCACAGATGGAAGTTGTGACTATAATTTCTTCCTTCATTTGTGGAGCTCAAGGGTTTTTCTTTATTTTTGAGCTTAATGTATTTTTTAAAAGTAATAGTCTATGCTTCTTTTCTTCTCTATTTCAAGTTGAGTTTTTTATGTTGCAACACCACTTGCATTTTCTGCAAAATGTAGGTGCGTTAACCTATTAGTACAATTTTAGAAAAAAAAATAGTTTGATGCATTCCTCAAAACTATAAAAAATGTTTTTCTTTACTTATGTAAGTAGTTTAAATAAGCATGTATAATGTTCAGCAGAGAAAGACATAGTTCCTTGAAAATTGTTTCTGTCGTTTAAAAATATGATTTTTGACAGCTCTTGTCTTCAGTTGTAAGTGATGTGCATATAGTGATTCTGTGGTTCTCACATCCCATCCTCTAAATTAGGAGTGTGATGGAACATTAGATTTTTTTCAATAATGTAATTTCACCATTTTCTATCCACATTTAAGATTTTTTTTAAAACTTAATTGGGGAAAATGCAGTCTTTTATGGTCATACCATTCAAAAAATTCATAAGTTCATTCCCCAAGCAGTTCTGGTAGGTCACATGCTTAGAAGCAGACTTCCTCAAGACCTTTGACTTCTTCCCGGAACACATAGGTGTGTGGTGGAATGAGCACTCGATAGCTTGTAGACCTGCAGATATTCTAGGAGCATAATTCTGTTCTCCACAGTTCTATGCACAAGAACCAGATTCCATGCAGCAATTGCTAGTCAGCAAATCTGTCACTTGAAGAAAGATGGGTTGGAAGGGTATCAAGTTCCTGTCCCAGTGGATCACATTGGTCTTTTTGCCAGAAGGCAGATATAGTGACAGCAGCTTACTCCAGTGTGAGGAGAAGGAACAGTTTCTTTCTTATATCTTAACCTGAAAGTTGAATACATTCATCTCTGGAAGCTTCTCTTCTCGTCAGGAGAAACACATAGGTCTCTCAGACACTAGTAGTTGTGTCTGTCAAAGTCAGTTGAAGAAAGAAAAGTAGTCAGTGGGATAAAATTTTGGCTTTCAAGGAAGATTCAAGTGATAGAGCCTAAAACAAATTAGCTTCTCTATTTCTGAAATTAATGCACCATAAATTTAAATTCTTAACTACCTTGGAATAATCCTAACAAGGAAACATATTTACTCTTAATTTGAAAAGAAGCAAATTAGAGCAGAAAATAATTTCTGTGTTCTCATCTCAAGTATTAATTAAACCAGAGGTCCACAAAACCTTGAGAAAAGTAGACATGTGTATGGTAAAGGAGAGAAACAATCTTGTCAGTGTGTGTGTGTGTGTGTGTGTGTATGAGCCTTTGCTTCTTTATGTCTTGTAATTTTTTCTTAAAGGCTTTAATAAGATACATTTTTATATTAGAATTGATATATTCTCTTAAATTTTGTGCTCTTGGAGATTAAAAAATTCATTAGGGTGTTAAGCAAAGAGACCATGTGGACTATGACATGTACTAACATATGTTAAATCTTTGTTCTTACTGTTGTTCAAAATCAGACTAAAACAAAGACCATAATGGTTTGCGATTTTATCTTTTTTTTTTCCTTTAGAAGAAATATATTTCAGTAAACTGCTCAGGTAAAAATAGCTTCCCTAGAGGAAACTTGCTCTGGAAAGACAATGATCCATTTAAGATGCCTGCAATTTTCAATATGGTTGGTTAGCTTCTGAAGTGGGAGTATGAAAAGTATTGAAATACTTAGTCGGTGTGTGATGCATACAATTTCTTTCTAATACTCAGGACAGTCAAACACGTTTTGAAGAAGAACACGGCCAGCATTCACACAAGCTGTTTAAATATAAACATATTAGACCCTCTGACTAGGCCCTGCATCAGAAGTGGTGATGTCTTATATCAGGAGGACAGGGAACGTTCCTTAAACACAAGGAGAATGGAAAAATAATCTTCACCTTCATCAAAAAGAGTGTCCACGTAACCACGAGGTCTAGAAGGAACTGAATTGTTCCTCTAGCCCTCATGCTCCTAACCCAACAAAACAGAAAGTACCAACCAGACCTCCCACTTGAGAGTTTAGTTCAGTGCTCCACTGAAAGTGGAGACATCTCCTTCCACTCAGCAAACTGAGCAGGATTCCCAACTCCTTGCTTCTGAGTTGAAGAAAAGCTAAGAATCCATGGCAAAGGTCTTGTGGACAGCTGGGGATCTGATAGAGAATATTGAATCTCCAGTATTCCTTCCAGAATAATGATCTCCGGTCATTAAGAAGAAAAGAGCTCAATGATCGGCAAATAATAACTAAAACCTCTTTCTGAAAACAAGGGGCAGTATCATTATCATCCCTATGGTTATTAGTGTGTTTATGTGTATATTTACGTTTGTGATATGATGTGTGTGTGTGTGTGTGTGTGTGTGTGTGTGTGTGTATGTGCATGTATCCATGAGTGTCAGGTCAGAGAACACCATTAGTTGTTTTTATCGTTCTCTGCCTTGCTTCTTCATTTGAAAGTGGAGTTTTTTTTCATACAATATAATTCTGATTACAGCTTCTCCTATCTCAGTTCCTCTCAGATCTTCCCCACCTCTACTCCCATTTGGATTCTTATGCTTTCTCTCTCGTGTTAGAAAGCAAATAGGCGTCTAAAGAATAAAATGCCCTTTTAGTGAGTTATATCCTCAGCCCTACTATTGTTTTTATTAAAACACATTTTTTCTTAATTTAAATATAATAAGTCATTTCCTCCTTCCTTTCTTTCCCCAACCCCTCTCATGTTTGCCTCCATGCCTGGATTCCTCCCAAATCCATGATCACTTCTTTAATCATTGCCTTTACAAACATATGTAAACTAATAAACATTCTATGAATTTTTTATTGAGTCTACATTTTCAAAGTCTTTGGCATAAAAGATTTGTTTGTTTCTTTTTAGCATTGCCATGTGTGCCATTTTTTTTGTATCACATCACAGGGACATGATATTGGTTGTCAGCAACTTATTTTTCCTAATTTTGTCAGATAGTGAGTGAGCCTTGTGTTGTAGGACATTTGAAAGAATTAATTTTTCTGTTTATTAATTATTTCTATTGAATGCTTTTCTTTTTCACATCTTCAGACTTCGTTTCTATTTTATTCTTTTTCTGATATTTTCCAGTATCTTGATAATATTTTTAATTCATTAATACCAGGCTTTCTTCTTTTATAACATCTGCGTGGGCTGCTATAGTTTTCCATTTCATTTTGATGAAGTTGCTTCTCACTTGTTTGGATGTATAATAATATTCTTAAAATAAATTTCAAAATAAATAATAGAATTAATATATATTCAAAAATAAAAAATTCTTAAAATATATTCTAATTAAAAAAATAAGAAAACCAAAAGCATAATAGGACAAAAGAAACAGAAGTAAAGGAGTCAAAGAAAAAACACAAGAAACATATACCGATGCAGAGACATACACATTTAAACACAAAGAAATCCTCAAAAAATGCAAAACATGAAATCAAAATATGTACACAAAGTACCTGCAACATTAAAAAAAAATTAAAACAAAAATGTCCTGACAAAGCATAAAGAGACAAAGAACCTCCGAAAATGCCAATGAGTCCATTTTGTGTTGGCCGTGCACTGCTGGGCATGAGGCCGGCCCTTCAACGAGGGTTGTGTGCCCAGTGAGACTGTTGGAGAAAGCTGATTTTTCACTTGTGGGTAGGAATGAGGGCTTGCTTTGTAAGACAAGGTCCTTCATGGAACCTCGAGCTTGGTTTAGTTAAATTGCTGACGGGTGAGTCCCTGAGATATACTTATGTCCATACCCTCCCAGCACTGGGATTACCAATGCCTGCTGCCCCACCTCACCCTTAGATGAGTGTTGTCAATCTGAACCTCATCCTCACACACTTTTCCTCTGGATCCATTCTCCCAACCTCAGTTTCATCCTTACTTGGTACTGCAGATTATCCTCTGAGGATAAGTGTTCATAGTGATTCAGTGAGTTATCAACCTACGCTAGTTTTCCACTAGGGAACAGGTTTAAAGTGCAAATCAAAGCCAAAAAAAATAATACTCGGATATACTATTTATTTACCTTATTAGCTCAGAAGTTAAAACCAAGTATTTCTTCTAAAACAAGCTAGACTTAAATGTCCTTGTTTCAGAAATAAAACCTGTATAATTCAGTGAAAATAATCCATTGTTGGGCTTGGTAGGGACCCTAAATATAACCTAAAAGCACTAACATGCAGAGGGTGTTGTCTGGATCACATGGGCCAAGCCATGTGGCACTGACAGAGAATCCTTCAGATGTTTGAAGGACTGAGGGTGGTGACAAGCAAGGGATATTTCACTCATAATAGCCAGAAAACGCAGGGCTAGCTTGGGATCTTTTATGATGCCCCTGGGACTTAGTTTACAGGAGAACAAGGTGCAGGTCACAAACCTGAGGTACGATCAGGTGTGAACTGTGCCTTCTCCATCAGTGACTGTAAAATTGGTATGGTGTGTTGAGAATCGTGTTTCTGATTTTGTAAAATCCGAGACCAGCCATATCTTTCTGGGAACTTCATTAGATAAAGACATTTTAAAACTCACCGTGAGCTGGAGGAGAAGGTTTTTATCTTCACACTGTCCACTAAGAGCTTCCTAGATAGAGCTTTGGGTAGGTACCAAAGGTCACCATTTAGTAGACTGCTGATTCTGGCTAAGGCAATTCTTAGCTCACTGCTCAGTCTCCGGGCGTAGGTGTCCCAACCCACCTGCCTAGGTCACCTTCGGCCTTTGAGCATCATTTTGTCTATAAATTAGGGAGTGTTCGTTGTCTCATTAGTAGTTTGGAGTAGAATTTCTATGCTTACGTTGGCTCAGAGAATTCTTTGGCAAATATGGCTGCCTCTCTTAGAGCCTAGCATGTAAGCTCTTAGCAGTAAGACCAGTAGTAGTGTCTTGTCATTTTGTGGACCAAACACAGCCCTGTACATCTTCAGATGATTATTTCCACAGGGTCAGCATCCTGTTATATGCAGTCATGAAATCCTCATCCGCTACTTGTTTGGAATTTCTAACTTTGGGGGGCCCACTCCGTGTCACTCCTTTTATTCTACGTCTCAGACTTTTTCGTCAGGTAGTGAATTTTCCCCCTCACCCAAGCTTGTCTCTTTAACCAGAGTTGTCTGTTTATCTCAGTTTACCACGAGAGCTCACGAATAAATTCAGAACAGTGATGACTTCATTCTTACGAAAATTCAGAAAGCACTTATTTTGCTCATTTGAAATTGAGACTTTTGGGTGGCATGTTATAAGGGGACTGAAATATTCCTCTCAAGTGCAAAAATGTATAATTATAAAGAAAATTTGTGCATGAATTCCTATTTATATATACATAGAGATGGAAATACATGTGAATATGATCATCACAATTTTCATAGTGAAAATAAAGAAAAGTCTAAAGGCTCATTTGGGCTTATTTGGAGGAAAAAGAAAAAAAAAAGCTGACTTTGAGTCCCTGAAGGGTAAAGGGGGGAAATCTTTTTCTTGGATGTTCAAATGTAGAATCACACAAAGAAGTTGTTTAAAGAGTAGCATTTGTCAACTAGCTAAATATAAGATGATGCTATAATATGCTCCATTTATCCCTGTCTGTAGTTTATTTTATATATACAGATTCAAGTAGAATCTGTCCAGTCTTTATCATTGAGAAGAACAAAGCTGGTTGTAAATTTTGCCTAAGTAGTCCATGGATATTCTCTTTGAATTTATTAACTGAGCATTATGAATGATATATTTCATTATCTTGCTTTTTGTATACATTGTTATTTAACTTATAAGTCTTTTTCTATGTCATTCAAACTATTATTTAAACTTGGTAGTAAGTTATAAATAGAACTTGGACCAGAATTTATTCCATGTTTTGTCCATTAATCTACCCAATTCTTCTAACTTTATTTGAAATAAAAGACCCAAAGAGACAGAATAGGAAACATCCTGCCTCACAGTGGTAGATTTGTTTTCAAGTAAAGGAAAAACTTTGCAAAGGCAAAAGAAAGCAGCAATAGCAAAGACTATGAGTCTGGCGAAGCTTCATGTACTGCCTCCCTATGTCAGCTTTGGAATATCTTCAATCAAAAGAGCTGAGTTTGGCTAAGATATTAATTAATAAACTGGGCTGAAAAAAACACTTCTATTTTATAAAGTGGAATGAGAATGTTTTACTTAAATATAGTATTGTAGATGACAAAAATGTCAGGTATACAGGAGAAGTCACACAGTTCATAAGGAACCCCTACATTTTACAGTGGAGTGGTAATGCTTGTAGAGAACTGTGATTAAAGACTATTAAATAAAAAAAATGCTTCTACACAGTGCTAAGAGCACAAATTTTGTCTAGTTAAATGCACTTTTTATTGCAAAATTTATACAAAGCGATAAAACAAAACTAAGTCAATACAAATAATCATGTCCTTGGACCTATATATGAAGATGTTTCAGCAACGATATTCTTTGTTATTTCTATCCAAAAGTCCCATGATGCTCTCACTGTGGGACATTCATCTGCAACTAAGACAAGTTATCCTATTTCAGCTCTTCCTTTAGCCTATAGTTGACCTTGAAGAGAAAAATGTTTATTTTCCTGTTTTTTGTTATGTATATGGTGTTCTGCCTGCAGGCCAGAAGAGGGCACCAGATCTCATTATAGATGGTTGTGAGCTACCGTGTGGTTGCTGGGTATTGAACTCGAGATCTCTGGAAGGGCAGTCAGTGCTCTTTTCTTTGTTCCTTTTTTTTAATGTTTTTATTGAGTTAAATGTTTTTCTCTGCTCTCCTCCCTACCTCCCCCTCCCCTTCTGCTCTCTCCCATGATCCCCACACTCCCAATTTACTCAGGAGATCTTGTCTTTTTCTACTTCCCATGTAGGTTAGATCCATGTATGTCTCTGTTAGGGTCCTCTTTCTTTTCTACATTCTCCTGGATTGTGTCTTGTAGGCTGGTTTTCTCTGCTTTATATCTAAAAGCCACTTTTGAGTGAGTACATATTTTATTTGTCTTTCTGGGTCTGGGTTACCTCACTCAATATGATGTTTTCTAGATCCATCCATTTACCTGCAAATTTCCAAGATGTCACTATTTTTTTCTGCTGTGTATTACTTCATTGTGTAAATGTACCACATCGTCTTTATTTATTCTTCAGTCAAGAAGCACTTAGGTTGTTTCCAGGTTCTGGCTATGACAAATAATGCTGATATGAAGATAGCTGAGCATATGTACTTGTGGTATGATCAAGCATTGTTTGGGTATATACCCAAAAGTGGTATAGCTGGGTCTTAAGGAAGGTGGTTTCCTAATTTTATGAGAAATGATTTTAAAAGCTGCTGTGCCAGCTTTACTCCCACCAGTAATGGAGAAGTGTTCCCTTTAATCCACTTCCTCTCCAGCATAAACTGTCATCAGTGTTGTTGACCTTGGCCATTCTTACAGGTGTAAGATGGAGTCTCAAGAGTTGTTTTGATTTGCATTTCTCTGATTGCTAAGGATGCTGAGCATTGCCTTAAGTGTCTTTCAGCAATTTTAGATTCATCTGCTGAGAGTTCTCTGTTTAGATCTGTACCCCATTTTGTAGTAGATTATTT
>LOEQ01001966.1:171665-197278 GCA_001685075.1 Bramus lutescens | reverse complement strand
AGATAGATAGATAGATAGATAGATAATTGATAGATAGATAGGATATAGCTCTGAGTAAAACCTCAGAGCTTCTATACAAAGTTATTTTTGACATTTATTTTAAAAATTGGACGCATTTTATTCCAACTGCTGTTGGACACTCAGTATTTCAGGTAGTACATTTCAGGATATGTCTATAAAAAGCAGCAAACTGTCACAAAGTGTCACCTGCATTTATCAATTTAAAGAATTAGAGCATTTCTTTTCAACTTCAAATGTAGAAAAGATCATAATAAATGTATATAAACAACAAGATTACCATTAGTCTGAGACCATAGTCTCAGACATTGTCTAGATAGATCATTAGTCAGTGACTTCATTGCTTCTATTTCCAAAGCTAAAAGATTGCATAGCTTCCGAATTACCACAACTTCTAAAAGATTAGACAAAAGCTTTAGTGCCATTACATCACCAGTATATCATGTAAGAGTTATAGAACAATAAGAGAAATATAAAATTATCTTTGAAAAAGATGTATGCAAACATCAAATTTTACCCAAGAAAAAGCTCCTTCCTTTACCTCATTATTTTTCAGTGTTCTTAGCAGAAACTCCCTTCTGATCACTTGGCAATCCATGTACAGAGAGGGGTCACACTTCATTTAATGCTTCTATTAAAATACAGTAAATTTTAGTGAGGTTCTAGAACAAAAATTTCTATCTTGGGATAATGTCTGGTGCTTTTTAAAGTACATAACTTGTCCAAACTGACTTAAGTGAGAGCTAAATCTTTAAAGAAATACACAGAACCTCATTTTTGCAATTTTAGCTTTTATTATCATCTTTTTCACTTTTCATATCAATTCCAATTGGTTATCCCTCCCCTACTCCCACTCCTCCTACCTTCCCCCCACCCCACACTCCGCCCATTCCTCAGAGAGGGTAAGATTTCCCATGTGGAGTAAACAAAGTCTATCATATCACTTGAGGGAAGACCAAGGCCTTCCTGGATAAAATTAAAATATAGGAACAATAAAAATCCTATATATTGTCTAACAGTAATACTTGTAACTGCACGTCCTTCTTTTATACATTCTGGAATGAATTTTGAGCAGCTACTGATTTCACAGCTTATTTCTTTCATGAATTTATTAGAGAGAAATCAGTTGGTGGCTGGTGGGAGACATCCTAGAGGTCTAAAATCAAGGACAATGCTTTCTTTGGTCAAATTCTAAGCCTGAGGTAAGAGGGCTGTCAGAATCCCCACTGCATGGTGCACCTGTGTCACAACATATGTGCAATGTTGGTTTCCTTCCCAGAGAGACTCCCCACCATGTTTACAAGGTGACTGTGAAGGAAGGTCTCAGGCTCTCTCAGGCTGTGGTCTTGGAAGGAAGAGAATGCATCTGAATGTCTTATCCAGGCCAACGATGGGTGGACACCAAGGACAGTCTTCAGTTTGCTGGATTTTGGAAAGTCTGAGGATTTTCAAAATAATGTATGACCTTCTCTAGGTACTTCTGTCTCATCAGGAAGAATCATTAGGCTTTGAGAGCAGATACCTCATTGCATGATTCATTGTCTTTCCCATTGGACCTTTTGCTGTATGTTGTGCTAAGCAGATGGTACAATATGGAACTTTTAGGTTAAAGAGGGCTTATGAAAAAATCCTAGCCTCTTTCTCACTGAGTTCAAAGCATTTTTTGTAGTTAAAAGAGACACAATTCTCATAGAAATTTCAGGAGAAACCAAGAGGGAAGGATGAAGGATGCTATTCTATATTAAATAAGACTGATGAGGTAGGGTCATTCAAACAATTTACCCGAAGTCATAGAAAATGAGATGATAAAGTTTTCCTCGCATAATGACTCTCTGAGACAGAGCTTATCAAAGGCCATTGTAAAGTAAACGGCAAAGGGAATGAAAGGGTTATTATTGCTAATAATCTTCCCATAGTGTTGCATTCCTGTAAGTGATAAAAAGAAGAAAGACAAATAACAACACCAAAACCCAAGGGAACTCAATGAATCTCTGAATTCAAACATACAGACAGAAGAGAACTGGATATCGACAGTCAAATTAAGTAAAGCATATTTACCACATCTTTACTTTGAAGTATATTTGGGTGAGAAAATCAAGCATAGATAGAAGAACTTCGGCCTCATTTCATATCCCATTGAATGTGTTTGGAAGCTACGTTGTTTTGACCCCATCTGAAAATAAAGGTACTCAATACATCATCACGAACTCTCATTTTGATCAATATCATGCTTCATTTGCCCCAAAGAATGATACCATAATGTGACCATTATATTCCCTAATGGCACATCTCAGTATGTGAGCAACGTAATTGTCATTTCTCAAAACACAGAACACATAATGTCAGACGTCTTACATGCCTCATACTTTATTAAAAGCAGGAGCATTCTCATTTGCATAACAAATGTGTTCAGTTTTAAAAGCAACTTCTTCTATTATAATAAAGAAGGGATTTAAAGTGGCTGACACTATAGATTGTAAGATTTTATTTCCAACATGATATTTTTATTATTTGGGAATTTTACCTTATGCATTCCAATCACGCTCACTTCCCAGTCCTCCTTGGTCTGCAACCCTCTGTGACCTCCTCCTCCCCATAAAGAAGCTGAAAACAACAACAACTAAGTCTAATTTGTGTTGCCTATATACTCCTGAGAGCATGGTCAAACTCCTAGTGTCCAACCCCTTCAAGAAAACTGAGTCATCCCCCAGCCCCAAGTCTGCCAGAAGTTCTCAGTTGTGGAGAGCTACGCTTCAGCATCTTTATCACAATTTTAAGAGTTCTCTTTGATGGTTTCCCATCTCAGCCGTTACTTTTGTTGAGGGGTGGGGGTCGTAGGACTTGCCAGAAAAGCCTCCTGTGTCCCTTCTTCTCAACTGTGAGTATACTGTCATTTATGCCACCGCAAAAGTAGCTCCCTTGTCCTTCCAGCAGGAGCGTGGATCCCGGACTTCTACATGGTTTCTGGTTGATAACACCCACCAGACTGTATGATTTTCATTTATGGAAAACATAGTATAATTCTAAATTACTACTACACATAAGTTCAGATACATTCTAGCTACATATTTCATGTTATTCATTGCAACCAACACTCAAACTTGCCAGGTCAAATAACAGCAAATATTATGTAATATTTCAAATAAATTCATTTTTCGATTCAAAGTGAATGTGTATTGTTAACTTAGTAAAGCAGATATGAATTTACATAAGCAAAAAAGTTTAAAGAGCAAAATTACTAGCAGAAATGTCATGAGAAAGAGTGATAGAAACACTTCATTTAAAATAAGTTGACTTTTGCAAAACGAAGTGGTTTCTAGTCTGACATTTGTAGCACATACTACTAACTGTCTAGGACACTGTCTACAGTGATCTCTTTGCTGAATTTTGATGATAACACGTTGGGCAAATTTGGCAACTAATGGAAAAGGCAAATTACTGAGGACAAGTACATCCTCGCCCACTAAATAGAGTTGGTAAGTGAGGAGTGTTTAGTGCATGATAAAATGTTCTTTAGGCATTTAGCTGCATTTTATTTATTTTTTAAGTATTTATTTGCGAACAAGTCTAAATAAAATGGAGGGAATTTTTTTCTGTCTTCTTCCAGATATTTGATTTCTCAAGTTCTTAGCTTTTCTGCCTGTGAAATTGGGTGTGCTATTCTCTCTACCCCTGAGAGATAGACAGCCTTGTATCAGTTCATGTTTCCGACAAACTTCTCCTCTCACCCATGCAGTAGTCTTGTTCAGGTTGTCTCACTGCACCTTCCCTAATGCTGATGACAGAGCTGACACAGGACACACCGTTCTTGCAGAACGGTAGAGCAAATTAAGTTATTGTTATCTTAGCTCTTTTCCAGGAATCCTGCTGATGCGATGTCTCTGCTCTTGGTGAGGATCCTTCCTACTTCAGACTCCTATCCTATCACATTTACGTTTTCAATCCCTAACCTAGCATCTCATCTTCCCATTGTGGATCATGCCTCAGAATTAAGGTTCTTTTCTAGCTTGCTCTGAAATCCCTCTGCTCTGCTCAGTAAGATGAAAGCCTCAAAATGTCTTTGAACTGGCGTAATTCCTATTGTGTATGAGTGTCAAATAAGATCCAATGTGTTTCTTCTAATCATATTTTCAACCAAAAAAAGAAAACCTTGGAAAAGCTTTGAAATCATGTATTGGGCATCCCAGGAAGGGGAGTCAGCCACCATAGACAGCAGGGTGTGAAACAATTGCCAAAGTAGGAATTGAGGTCTACATTCAGATGTGACTTTATCAACAATGATCAAAAGCAGATCTGGAAAGCCAAGGAGTATAAATCATACTTCTCAAATCTGAAGAAAGTAAGTTAACATTTAAACATATATTTTGGGAAAATGATAGTTGCATGATTATGGTCTTTTTATTTTAACAATTTGCTTTTTAAATGTGCAGTAACAAATGTTCTTTCTTGTGTTCTAGGTAACTTTTGTCTCCAAGGAGGCACCAGAAGGTAGAGACGGAATCCTATAGCAGGTAACAGGTTGCTGCTTAGCCTAGAACAGATTTCCCCCATCACATGCCCCTCTGTCAGGCAGTCTCACCTGCCAGAGCTCCGCTCACCCCCTACTGCCGGACAGCTTTACCAACATCTGCTCTTGTCCTATGTCATCTCTGAATTGAAGCCTCCTTGTGAGAACTATTTTTCTTGGTTACTGTAAAATGGTAAATATCTTGGCCTCTGAGACCTCCTTTGCAGTTAGTGAGAACAAGAACTCCAGGATGCTTTGCTAGCAAAAACAGTGAGATTAAATGACACTAGAAAATGCACAGTTGCACTGAAAGCCAATAAAGAGCTAATTTAACACTTTCTTTGTTAACTTAAGGAAAGCATTCATTTTCCTTTGCTTATTCCAGCTTTGTTGCTCATTTTGAACTCTTATGCTAATCTAAATACTTAACCATATAGAAATAAAACTAACAAAAGTTCTAAACCACCTCACTAGTCTTTTGAGTCTCTTAGAAGGAACAACTTCCAATATACACTGGCTCTCATTAGATGTAACATACATTACCTCCTGCTGATTGTCACATAGACCTTACTCTGAGCCCAGACTGTGAGGTTCGACAGGTAGCCAGTCTTTTCTAGGGCTTCTTTGGAAGAGTTTCCTGTCCACAAGATTCATTTTCATTCCAACCAGGAAGCTTCTGGTCTCCAAATCTTTGTGTTTTTTTACATTATTTTTATTTTGTTTTTGTTTTGTTTTCCTTTTTTTCCCCCTCTGTAGCTGCTCAAATCATCACTAAACACAGCTGTGTTCTTCTGATCAAGGAAGGCTCACTTGCTCTTCTGCTGACTTGCTTTCTGCAGGTACAAATTGCATTGCAATAAAAGCCATGGCTAGCAGACTCTCCTCTATGAACAAAAAACCCTGTATGTAAAAATATCTTACTGATTTGATATTTACTTTATTCCTTTGAAAAAATTATCTACTTTCCTAAACGTTTAGTTATTGACAGACTGAAACTTCTCTACAAAGATATGTGGTACTGTTAGTAACTGGACATTTTATAAGTTTTCTTTATAAGAAAATACTATATGTTGAGTATCTATTTTGCCCTACCTGCTATAATTTGGGAATTATTGTGGCCTTCATTCCTCTGCCTTGTGAGCTAATGACTGCATGGTATCCCCTTCCATATGGAAACTTGTATCAGCATGTTATGAATAAATATGTGCAGGAGGCAGTTATGTGAGGAAGAGAACAAGGCAGTTCTTGAGGCTTAGTGTATATGGCAGGTAGTAAATAGTCATGTGGGTCAATTAACGACCTCTGCAGATTGCTTCGGTTCTACTGAAATAAACATTAGAGTCAACTAATAGAAGAGTCTTAACTAATAAGCATATAAAGTGTTGAGTGAAAGAAATGTATTAGAATGGAAGTTTTATACACCATAACCATGTTTGTTTTATCATTAATATTTTAATTTCTGCCAGAAATTTTTCCCAAAGAAGGTAGAAATATTTAGAAACGTAAAGGTAATGCAAATGGGATTGCCTTTTGATAACTTGCATTTGATTATTTCTTTCACATCACTGGTGTCCCAAGGCTTTGCTTGTGCAAGGATGTGCTCTAACACTAGAACACGCTCAATCTAGTTAGACAAATTATCTTCCTACCACCTCTTGGTACTATGCACTTCTAATTAGTAGGGAGGAATATTTTGACTTCTATAAAATTCCTTTCTGTTCTTTAAGCACTATAATGTTGATTGTATCTATACACAAATGAAATTTACAATATATCATACGTTAATAACTGTAATTATCTGCAACCCTACAGACAATGTTTTATGGGAGTGATAGTACTTAAATCTTTCTGTAAAGAATGCAAAAACTACAAGACATTTTATAAAAACCAAGTCCATATTAAATTCATGGAGACTCATTTAGTATAATTTAAATTACATATTTTATTATGGCTGGAGAGTCTCCAACACTCAGCACAAAAAAAGAAGAAATAGAAAAAGACAGCAAAGCTTTCAGGATCTTCCAAAAAGCTTAATTATTTTCAGCCGACTTCCTTTTTACTCAAACAGAAGTTCACTGCATGACTCAATATGATAAAGATTTTACTGTATTTACTTATTTACTATGCTACAGAATCACCAAAAGATAAAATCATACATAATTCAACATTATAACATTGCATATTTCTCATATGGCTTTGTGAATGAATAAAAATTATATGAATATAATTTTAAGTTTATTTACTTTAGGTATTTCTAATGTTTTTCTAAATGACATTAAAGCTGTTCTTAGAATTCTTTTTTCATAATTAAAAATAAATATTTAATAGAATAATAATTTGAAGATCTTAGCAATTAAGAGATAAATAATTCAAAATATCACATACAGCAGACACAGGACTTATTGTAATCAAGCTTGAATTGATGTGGAGGCTGCCTCCCTGAAGACTAGCTCCCATATTATGCAAAGGCGCTATGCAAGCCCCCCAGGGATTAAAGTAACTCATAGTGCTACTTACATACGAATCCTGTGAACTGCAACAATGATTGGCCCAGCTTGATATCAACAGCAGTGCAATAGGCCACATACACAATAGGGGATAACCATCAGCTGTCTAGTAGTATTTAAGGCCTGTTCAATAGGGAAAAAATATTCCTGGCACTGACAACCAAGCCAGCGAAGATGTCACATACCATTAAGGAGATCCCACTATTGCCATGTTTCTAAATCAGTACGGCCTCTAACTCAGTGGTTCTCACCCTTTTTAATGCTTTGATCTTTTAATACAGTTTCTCATGGTATGATGACCCCTCCACCATAAAACTATTTTTATTGCTACTTCATAACTGTAATTTTGCTACTGTTAAGAATCACAATGCAAATATTTTTGGAGACAGATATTTGTCATAGGGTTTGTGACCCACAGCTTGAAAAACACTGTTCTAACTTTATGCTAAATATTATTTTCATTAATAACAAAAAGGGTTATTAAATAAGGCTCTTTGAAACAGAGATCCACAACTGGTCAAATGCAGAGGATAAATGACTTTCGGGGCATATACAATGCTTTACATAGGGGGCAGGAAACATTGTGAAAGAAGGGTCAGAAAGATTGTAATAGCCAGGAAACCAGGATGATTTTTTTATTGTGATATAATGTCTTCTGGGCCTGACTTGGTGGTATGTATATGAACTCTCAACAATAAGTTTGCCCAAACAAGATCTGCATAATAGCCACACCATTTCACATCAAATAAGGTTGAAAGAAATTTTATGCGATTGTACATCTCTAAGGAGAATATTGAACAACCAGTGTCTGCTGAGGGAGGATCAGTATTCTCCAAATATGAGCACCTCTTGAGGTTTTTCAGTCTCAAGTTGCCAACCCTAAATATGTACATCAGAGCAACATTAAGTGAACTCAGTAGGTTTAGTGTGTGTATATTGGCTTACTTCCTATCCTAAGTCAATGATAGTGACTATAATCTTGTTATCTATGTATCAATCATCTCACTTAAATTAAAATTTCAGAATATAATAGCTCACTAGTTACTCTAAACACACAATTTCTGGAATCACACAAACAAACTTTAAAGTAACGTATTGCAGAATCAATAATTGAGCTGCAGAGATGGCTCAGTGATTATGGGCACATACTGCTCTTTGAAGACCTAGGTTTAATTCCAAGCACTCAAGTTGGGTAGCTTGTAAAGAGTGTATAACTCTGACTCCAGAAGATCTGACCGCATTTTTGTTTCCCATGGGTAGCTGCATTCATATTTGCAAGCCCATTCTCGGACATAAGCCCACATAATTAAAAAAAATCATTTGGAGATATTTGAACTTTTGATGCCTGGAGCATTCCAGAACTCATAAATGGAATGTGTTAAAAATCCAGAATCCAGAGCAATCAAAAGAAGAGCTTATGATAGCCTAGAAAAGGGGCATTACATTTGACACCGTCCTTGAGAGATTCTCACTTCAAGTGTTACCATTTTCTGTGATCTCAGTACCAAGCGATGGTGCCTGCATGAAGTGCCTGTCAGATACGTAAACATAATAGTGAAACTATCACTAGACCGGTTTCTTTTAACAAATGCTGCCTGATCCTTCATTCTTTTCACAAATGAATACAGTTTTGAGGATTTGCATCAGTTTGTGAGTATCTTTGTTCTGTCTGTTCAGTTCCCAAATCAGTCTTTATGTAAAGGTCTAATTAGGGCAAAGGAGCATGATCTCCTTTCCTTGTTTTGCTTCTGTTGAAACCACCAGATTGCTGAACTTTTCATAGTAACCAAACTACTTGTAACTCACAATTAGTTCACACTCATTAAGGACTTTATACATTTTCCACATATAGTAATAACTTCAATGGTTTTGTGGAGATAGGAGTCAGTTTTCCAGAAGGGTGTCACCCTGGACAGCTGCCCGTCCTGCAGTAGACGGTCATAAAGTCATGTCCACACTGTTTTAAAAAAACAAGAGGACAAGAAATTGGGAAAGGCTAGTGGGTGGGGAGGAGAGGAGAGAGATTGGAGTAGAGGCAGTGGGAGGTGGACCTGGTCAAAACATACTCCATGCATATATATCAAACTCTCAATCGATAGAAAAATAGAATCCTAACAATGACTGAGTGTAGGAAGTTATGGTCTGCCAGGCTAAGAGGAGCCAACTTGAAGTCTGCCTGGTGCCACTGGAGGTCCTGATCACACCTAGAAAATGAGGCGTAACCATGCAATGTTGACTGATTGGAACGCCTGGGTACTGGGCAAAATACATAAGGTTTTCCCCTGCTAAATAAACAAGTCTGCCGTATTCCTTTCACCAGACTCCCAATGTCTACTTCACTGATGTCACACCTTCTCAACCCTGCCCCCAAGGAAGGTGTTAGGACACAGCTACATCTAGCACCTGGAACAGAGATTTTGAGCTCATCTGGTCAGAGTCCTTCTTCGTAGCAGCTGCAATTTTTGAGTTTTTCCCAGAGCAGTTTCTAGTCATTTTCTCTTCACTCGTTATGCTGGACAGTGCCTCCAAGATGCCATATTATCAGGCAGAAGGCCTCTCTGTGTTGTGTGGTCTTGGTCCCTTCGGCCGTTAAGTACTGGGACCCTATCACTTCCTTCTTTTGTGCTGTCTATCATATTTGTCTGCCAGTTTGGAAGGCACATTTTTTTTCTCTTTCAGTTCACCAAGTTTCTCCATAAGGCAGGCTGAAGCAAGGCTCAGGTCCCAAATACCATCCCTTGTCTGGAGACTCCATGTGGGAATACAGCTGTGGATTAAAGAACCACAGAAAATCCCCACTAATCACTAGACATAAATTCCTGATAAAATTTCTCAACCCTGTTGACTATTGTCTCTCTTTACAAAAGGGGTAACTTCTCCACTTTCACCTCATCCATGCCTGATCTTTCCTTGACATTGGATGATGAGGAAACAGACAGTTCAAGCCCTGTAAAACACACTAAGACTAAGGAGAGCACAGGCACTTTTAAAACCGCACAAGCCATTTCCCATCTACCCCCCCGCCCCCGTGGGAGGCTATACCTCCAACACAGTACTCGTGTGAAGTGCCTCAAGGTCTGCCTACTCCTGAATAGAGAAATTCCCTTACACTGTGGAATGACCCTGAGCTGCTGCAGCCCCACCCCACCCCTGTCTCAGACCTCAAAAGCTGGTGGAAGCCTTCTTGGTCAACCAGAGACAAAATGCTCTTAACTAGACCTGGATCCCCACCACCATATCCCACCACCAACTGTAATCTCCCTTATCCAGAAGGTGGCTAATGAGTCAGGCCCATACTTTGAGCATGTCCTCATTCAATGGATAAGGCAATTACAGGCTTACTTTGATTGTTATAGTATGCTCAGAGCTATGCTGGAGCCAGCCACTTTTCTTATATGGAAATCAACTTAGGAGGATCAAACAGAGGCTCAAGCATGAATGAACCTCTTACTTAATATTCCAGTGACCCTTGATATGCTCTTTGGACAAAGTAACTTTGTTCATCCCATTCACTTGGCACAGATTGGCCATCAAGCCTATTACCAACAGGTTTATAACCTGGTCTTCAAAGTTTTTAAGGTATGTTCCCTACTGGTCCATGAAAGGTAGGTTTGGCAAATGAAAATCCTGTAGCTGAG
The DNA here is from genome assembly GCA_001685075.1 of Bramus lutescens. NCBI lineage: Eukaryota > Metazoa > Chordata > Mammalia > Rodentia > Cricetidae > Bramus > Bramus lutescens. Next base: position 186,608 of record LOEQ01001966.1, on the reverse strand, counting down.
TTGCACACCCAATTGTAAAGGCCACTGTCCATCAGAAATCAACTATGATGGGGCCACTTTGCTCTATTTCATTGATATGCCTCTCAATGTCTGAGTGAAGAGTGGCCTATAATTGTGGTGCAGGAAATACTTCTGTATATGTGTTGCTTTTATTGGTTAATGAATAAAGAAGTTGTCAGGACAAGTGATAGGGCAAAGTAGAGAGCTAGGCAGGGTAAACTAAATTGAATGCCAGGAGAAAGAAGGTGGAGTCAGAAGAGATGCCATGGAGCCACCAGAGGGGAAAGATGCAAGCTACCAGCTGTAACCTTGCCAGTAAGCCAAAGACTCATGGCAAAATATAAAATAATGGAAATGGATTAGCCAAAAATATAAGAGCTAGCTAACAATACACTTAAGAGCTTGGCCAAGCAGTGATTTAAATAATATAGTTTCTGAGTGGTTATTTCGAGTCTGGTCAGCTGGGAACAATCAAGTGGCCTCCTACAACATAATTGAACCAAAGCTGTCAATCCTAAAGGAATTAGTTACAGAATAGCTAAAGATGGGACACATAGTAAACATAGTAATCCCATGTTGTTATTCCCAATAGATCAAGGTGCTACAGCCTCCTGCAGGATCTTCCTGCAGTTAATGATGAAATGGTAAAAAATGGGGTCCATGCAACCAGGCTTCCCTCACCCTAGTGCTATTCCTCAATCTTACTATATTTTAGTTTTAGATATTAAGGATTTTTTTTTCAAATTTCCCTAACACCACAGTATAGAGACTGTTTGCCCTTACAGTATGGGAACCTAATATGCGTAAGCCACCCAGAGATATCAATGGACTATATTACCCCAGGGAATGAAAAACAGCCCGAAAACATGCCAGTTATGTGTTTCTCAGGTCTCGGTGAATATTCTCAAGGATGTTCTCTTAATTCATTGCATGGATGATCTTCTGGCACATCTGGAAGCAGTCTGTTTGCGAAGGAAAAATGTGTTAAATGATCTAGTGTCATTACATTTGATGGTGGTATCAGATAAGGTTCAGATGGTATCCCCCCTTGCCATTTTAGGCTTTTCCATTGTTAAGCAGGTTTGCCCCCCTTCCTTTAAATTAGAAATGAAGGAATTGTATTCATTCTGAGAATTACAACAATTATGTGGCATGAATAATTGGCTTAAATCCTTTTTTCCCATTCCTAACCAAGAGATGAGACACATCTTTTCATTGTTGGAGGGCCCCACCTGCCTGCCCATCATATCTAGGCTTACTCGTGAGGCTAGAAATCTACTACAAAAAGTCATGGCCATTCTAGCTACCTCCAGCCTGCAATGCCATGACCCTCAGAAGCCCTTTTTGGAAATGATTCTCTGGACACCGAGGGTTTTTTGAGAGCATTATGGCAATTTGGGCCACTATTAGGGGTACATCAAGCACATTCTGATCTGTGCAAAGTTACCTCTAAGTTTGATTAATCCTTCCAACTAAGCCTTAAGGTAAGAATGCTGGCACAGAGAACATATGAGTGAGAGTCAGATAATCTTGTCCTTCTTTTTTCTTTAAAGAATACCCAGTCCCTCTGGGTGAACTCTATCTTATTCCAGGAAATGGTTGCAGGATTCACAGGAACTATTGACAATCACTCACCAAAAAAAAAAAGATCTTAGCAGGGTTCTCTACACCTCCAATAAAGGGAAGGCTCTATGCCTCCCCTTCCTCCACTCCCATCCCTCATGCCACCCTTACTTTTTCAGATTCCAATAAAAACAGATATGGTGTTCTTATCCAGCATCCTGGCTCCAAAGATGTTACATATGTTATCCCTAACCATGGTTCCACTCAATTGGGTGAGCTATTGGTCCTTATCAAGGTTCTAGTGGAGTACCAGACTGAGCCCATTAACAATATTTCTGACAGCCAGTGTGCTGTACAGGCAGTTTGTGTGCTGGCCTTTTCTCAAATCAAAGACTCACTGACCCCTATTACCAGCACTATGCTGCTCATACAAGAGGTCTTAAATTAGAGGACTGAGCCCTGGTACCTGTCACATATTAGATCTCACGCCAAGTTACCGGGAATATTGAGTTGAGGAAATGAGGTCACAGATACCATTACATTAACAGCAAACCAGGAGCAAACCAGGGCTCCTCACCAGCAGTTTAATCTGTCTCCACAAAATTCGTATAGACTTCCTCTAAAACTGCAATTTTCCCAGTACAAACACTTGTCCCAGGCATGTAGGTGAAGGAGGCCACTTGTTCTTCTAGGCTGCCCGGCTAGCTTAGACCCAAAATAATCACACAGAAACTGCATTAATTAAATCACTGCTTGGCCCATTAGCTCTAACTTCTTATCTGATAACTCTTACATCTTAATTTAACCCATCTCCGTTAATCTGTGCATCACCATGAGGTTGTGGCCTACCAGCAAAATTTTGGCATGTTTGACTCTGGTGGCAGCTCTATCGCTTCTCTTTGACTCTGCCCTTCTTTCTCCCAGCATTCAGTTTAGCTTTCCCTGCCTACCTAAGTTCTGCCCTATCAACAAGCCAAGGCAGTTTCTTTATTCATTAACCAATAAAAGCAACACACAGACAGAAGGACCTTTCACACCACAGGCACATGTCACTTGTGCCCCTCTTGCCCCTTGAGGACCCGGTGTACAGGGACTAAAGGAGCTATTGGCCAGGACTATCTCATCAAAGGCTAGGCGAGATCCTCATCTGGCCTTAACAGAGGTTCTTTTCCCTATGAACTTTCTCAGTTTTAATGACAAGGGGCTCAGCCTAGCCTACAAGCCCTCTGTCAATGAATACACTCCTGCCTCTGGTAAGATGGAGAGATTTATCTCCCTCCAATGCCTCCTTCCTGCTCCCCTGCTAACTTGTAAGAGAGGGTATGCCTATGCTTTTCCTCAAATTGCCATGATGCCAATATGGGTCCCAATAAGAGACGTGTGCCTAATCATAGATCAGCCTGCTTCCATCAAGGAGAGAATAACACAGGATGGGTAATGTATATACTCCCCTTTCTTGATCTCATTGACCCCCCCCAAACAAATTGATTTATTAAGGGCAGAGGTTATGGCCTTTGACTCTTCAGTTTTTTTAAAGTTTGGTATAAAATGAAATTGCCATTCAATCTGTCCTGGATGCTCACATATGCTTTAATTGACGGGGAGGTATGGTTAATCCTTATTTTCTTTAAATGTCTCCTGCGGCAGATCCTACATCAGTGGACAGAAACTAAGGCAGTGGAGCTAGCTCTGGTGGTATAGTATGGGTGGACAGATTGAAGGGCCTGAGGACAGAAGAGCATGCTGTGTTTGATGGACTGATCAGGAGAATGGACCAGCCTAGGCGGTACTAGAGAGCATGTGAGGGTGAGATGTGTGTGTGTGTATGTGGGGGGGGGATAGGGAAACCTGGAAGTCCAGGTGACACCCAGGTCCAGACTGGGACTCTGTGTTGATCAACCCCAATATCCACCTCATCTATGAACTGTTAGAACATGGGAAGGGGACAACCCAGGATCTCCAGAAAACAAGACAAAGGTGGGAAGCTGTGGGTTCTCCAGGACCTAGGACAAAGGTGGGGAGCTGGGGTTGGGGGAAATGAAAGGCCATTGTGGATGGTGTGAAAGATGACAGAGATCTGGAATTAGACCAATGACTCAGAGCAATGAACACTTGCAAATGAAGATGAAAGGACTAACGGGTGAAATGTCTGTGTGATTATCAGGGCCACACCACACTTGCACAACCTTTTTTCTCCCTCTTTCTTCCTTATTGTCATGCTTTGTTTGTTTGTTTGTTTGGTTATGGGTTTATCTTTTAAATTTTGTTTTGTTTTGTGCAGGAGATTTCAAGGGTGGAGGGTGTATGGACAGGATGGGGAGACTGGGATGCATGATGCAAACCCCACAAAGAATCAATAAAATTAAAAAAATACAATTTTAAATTTCTCAAACTTTCTGAAGTTGGCACATTGTGATTAGCTATAAACTTCCCTCTTGTGGTTGTTTTTATTGTGTCCCAAAGATTTTGGAAATATTGTATTTAATTTTGATTCCATTCTAGGAAGTTAGTTTCTGTTTTCTTTTTGTAAGTGGCATAACTATTACTTGTTTATATATTTTTCAGTTTCTGAAGTCTCTATTAATATTGAGTAGTAGCTTTTTCCCATTATGGTTGAATAGAAAATATAAATATTTCCGTTTCTTTTATTTGTTGGCAGTTGACTTGTGTTCTACTATATGATAAATTTTGGAGAAAATATCAAGAATTGTGTCTTGATCAGTGTTTGTGTTTCTGTAGATGCCGGTTAGAGGCATTAGATTTATCATGTCATTTAAAACCAATATTTATCTGTTCCTTCTTGTTCGGGTAACCTGACTGTTGGTAAGAATGAAGTAGCCCTTTATTAGTGTTGGAATTAATTTCTGCTTTTAAGTCAAGTCGTATTTGTATTATAAAATTTGGTACGCCTGTTTGATGTGTATATGCTTAGAATTTTATTTTTCTCTTTGCGGATTGTTCCTTTAATGAGTATGAATTCATTATGCCTCGATGAGTGTTTATTTGAAGTTTATTTAGTAAGATATTAGAATATCTATGTAAGATATTAGAATATATTCTCTGTGGCCTTTTAAGTATGTTTATGTGTTTATCCACACATAAATATTTTTTCCAGAACTCTCTGTGGACTGGCTTAGTGGTCATAAATACCTTTCATCTATTTTATGGCAGAAAGTTTTTGTTTCTCCTTCAAACTTGATAGGTAGTTTTGGTGGGTACTATAATCTCGGTTGTCAGTTACATTCTTTCAGATTTTGAAAATATCCTTCTGGAAAATTCTGTCTTTTAAAGTTACTGTATAAAAACCAGCTATTATTCTGATGAGTCTAACTTTATCTTGTCCTGACTTTTTATCTCTTGTTACTTTATTACACCTTCTTTATGCTATTCTTCTAGTGTTTTTTTCTGTAATATGTCATGGGAAGTTCCTTGAATCATCCTATATATTTAGTATTAAGTAGGCCTCTTGTATCTGAATGCACTACCTATTCTCTACTTGCAGAACTTTTTCTCATATGATTTTATGAAAGTATTTCCTATGCCTCCATTATGGTATTTTTATTCTTCTGTGCACATAAATTAAATGTGAAGGGTTTAAACTGTTTCTCAAAGCTCTCCACGTGGTGTTATAGTTTTGAATTTATTATTGACTTTTTATAGTGATTTAATTCATTTTCTTAAATTGTCCAGCCCTGATATTGTGATTTCTACATGATGTTCACTACTGGTGAGGCTTTCAAGAAAGTTTTTACTTAGAGTATTGTTTCATTTCCAGAATCATTTCAGTTTGGTATTTCTTCCAATTTTTTATTGGATGATATTTTCAAGTTATTTTAATAACTTAGATTGACTTCCATATTTCATTTATCTTATTTCTTATTTTTATTTTGGTTGTATTTCATACCTTCTTTTAGTTCTTTGGATATGTTTGCATTCAGTCTTTTAATTTGAAAATTCTACTTCCAGGTCATTCTTATTGAGGTCATTATCATGGGATTAGGAACCTTGGGGAGCATACATTGGCAAGATTTTCCATGGTACTTTTCTTTCTGTGATTTTTATAAATAAAGTACTTTTCTTTTCCTCTTTTTTGTTCAAATACATTTTCTCCTTCCAGAGGAGGCATGCATACTATTCAGGAGAAGATTAAGCTATAAGATGCTTGAGATATTCCTTTCCATCTGAGCTGGTATTGAGAAACATGTGTTCCATCTCTAGTTTTCTATAGAGTCTGCTACTGTCTGTGCTGAGGGTCAGCACTTTCTGGCTTGTCCCATTTCTCCCTCCTTCTCCTGTCAATTTCCAAGTCTTGATGCCCTACCTTGGGTAAACTTTGGTCAAATGTGTGTTGGGTGCCTGCGTTCTTAGTTAAACCATGTGTGGAACAGGAAATATTAGGGGGTGGGTAGGAAAGCAGGAGGGCCTATCTGCCAGGGCCGTCTATCTTCTTTTCAGAGTTTTGTTGTAACTCAAGAGCATATAGTATTAATATTATTGGTTTCCAGAATCAGAAAATCAATGTTTCCTGATAAAAATATTATCATATTTATCATGATAACTTATCTATTAGAAGATATTCTTCTACAATAGTTATTCTGGTAAAATATAACATTGCAAACTCTTGTTGCAGTAAAGTGACATCACAGATAGTATATGGATACTTGATAAATGAGAGGAACAGGAAGTCTGTCATGTGGAAAAGCAATTTGTCTAAATGCATCAGGTATTATTAGTACAAAAGCATAATAACTAGATAAATGAAATAAAAATCACTGTGCTTATTTTCTTTGTGTTCTAAGGAAAGTTTTCTTTCAAAATATTATTATATGTATACTGTTAATATATGTGCATATGTATATGCATACATGTACGTATGCCATATGTGTATGGGTATCCCCAAATCTAGAAGAGGGTATTGGATCCTTTGGAGCTGGAATTATAGGTGATTGTGAGCCACCCAACATGGATGCTAAGAACTGAACTCAGGACCCCTGGAAAAGTAGCAAATGCTCTTAACTGCTCAGTCAACTTTTTGGCCCCAAACTGCTATTATTTTTAAGACATTTGCTTAAGAGAATTAGATAAAATTCAGAATCCATTCTGTTTTTTTTTTAAAAAAAAAACAGAGTCCATAAAATGTAAACACTGTCTCTCAGAATTACTTCTAAATTCTCAAGAAAAATATTCTGCTTACAGATATCTTTCTTTTCTGAACAAAAACTACCCAATATACTTATTTTTAGTTCCTACACTCTATAGAATTATTTGGAACAACAAAGTCCCCAGTGCCTAAAGCAATCACCTCTGCCTTTTCATTAGACAGAAAGCATAAATCACTGCTTCCTCTGGGATAGAGACAGTTATATCTGTACAGTTTCAGAAAGTGTGGTGTGGTGATTTTCGCCAGCCTTCAGGGATGTCTTTTTCAAATTATCTGCTGTTGGCAGGAATGAGACGCTGTCAGAATGATAGGAAAAACATGGCTCTATTTATTATGATAAATAAGACATTAATTTTACACATTCATTATATTTGGGACAGTCTCAAAAAGTTTGGCTATTTACTCCTGACGCTTTATAATACAGTTAGGTAAAACCTCATGCTATTTTTCTTCTATTCCATTAGCTAAATATTGAGCCAGATGAAAATTTAAAGTCATCAATATAATTTCTAATCTTTCTTCACTTTCTCAATTCTGCTGCTCTATAGGCTGTGACAGAATTATTGTGCAAATTATTAGTTATTAAAAACAGTTGTCTAAGTCATTATACATAAAATCTGTCATTATATTGACATAGAATTAATAATAGACATTTCTCAAAAATATTATACTTAAAATTGGAATATATAGAAAGAAAAGGCAGATAAATTCGTAATTAATGAATATTTTTAAAGCATTTACTAATAAATTAATTTCAGACTTAGTAATCTGAATAAATTTATTGAATAAAAGTATAATAGATGATTTTCACATTGGAATTTTGCATTTACTTGCTTTTTGAAAGAAAAGTAATGGATTTGAAGTGGCTTTTTGTTGATTAATGTATTCATTGCACAAGATGAAGATAATAGTGTCACAGGAGTTCAAACCTGGAAGTCACAGACATGAGTTGTAATTATTCTGTAGGTGCTTACTTCCTCAGTTTCTCCCCAATTCTTTTACACAGCTGTCACATTCAGAAAACATTCTATTCATGCCTCTTAGTATAAGCCGTTTCCAGGGGTCCTGATTTCTCATGTCAGACATTTTTGCCCCCCATGAACGTGGATCACTCTTGCTTATTCACTTGTTTGCTGCAAAGTTACCATGGATTAAGACTAAGTGGTAACAAATGGAAATTCAAAGCTCCAGCCGTAGTTCAAATATCCCAGGTCTACAACATACCTAGGACACTAATGCTTTGTATTCTGGATATACACAGGCTGCACATAGCTTAGATCCAAAGGTGTCATCTTTCAAACTAACTGGACATGGGGTCACATAGTTTCAGTTTATTCCTCTTTGTCCTGGTTAAGGTTTACTACTACCATGAAGAGACACCATGATCATGGCAAGTCTTATAAAGAAAAACATTCAATTGGGGAGACTCACTTACAGTTTTAGAGGTTCAGCCCATTATCTTCATGATGGGGAGTATGGCAGCATGCAGGCAGATGTGGTGATGGAGCTGAGAGTGTTACATCTTGCACACAACAGGAAGTCAACTGACTGTCACCATGAGGGAAGCTAGAGCAAAACAGACCTCAAAGCCTGCATCCACTGGGACATGTTTCCTCCAACAAGGCCAAGTTTATAGTACCACTCCCCTTGGGGGTCATTTTTCTCAAACCACCACACTCTTTAAGGGGAATTATGAAGAAAGTGAGAGAAAAGTGATACAATTGATTACTCGGTAGCTAATGATGTGCTTCAATGAGTGGAAACATTGTTCCATTAAGTATCTACCTCAGAGCAAGACTCCTGAAACTTTCCTTCTCATGACCACTTTTTGTCCAAGAAATTTTTTGTGAACCCAGATGTACATGTATATAAAATTGAGATATTAATCAAACATTTAGTAAAAATAAATAATTAAAAATGTATTTTAAGATAATACCTTAATAAATACTTTTATCACTGAGTGCAATGAAAACAATTGTGCATAATAATAAGACAAATTTACTTGTTTATTTTACATAATAAATGAAAATTTGGGGTGATTATTTGACACCGTGGTAAACGTAGCATCAATATTTCGAGAACTGATCAATAGTTTTAATTATAAATTATCTAGGCTGAGAATGTTACTTTTAACAAATATATGGTACAAACTGGCAGAAATATGTGTGGGGTCAAAACTTTTTGAAAATTATACTCTAATCTCAAGTCAAAATTAATGCAATTTTATGACATTTGTTAGGAACTCAAACAATAATATTTGGGGCTGAAGAGATGGCTCAATGATTAATAGCATTGGCTGCTCTTCCAGAGGACCTGGGTTCAATCCCCTGTCCCACATAGCAGCTCACAATTGTCTGTAACTCTGCTTCCTTCGGATCTGACACCTTCACACTAAAACACATAAAATAAAGTTAAAATAAGTTATTTTTTAAAAAAGTTCTAAAAAAATAAAAAACAATAATATTTAAGTCAAACAGTCTAATACAACACAATCCATCATATGAGAAATGATAGTAAAGTAAGAAGTCATTTTAGATACATGTAACATGTTATGAACTGAGCAGGTTTTATTTCTATATTTAAAAACACACACACATGCATACACACACACACACACACATATATATATATACATATACAAAAATTAAAAGAATTGAGGGCATGAATTTAATAAGTAGTGTGGGGTATAGGTTGGAAAGAGAAAAAGAAAATGAGAAGTATGTAATTATATTTTAATTTAAAAATATTTTTAAAAGCCTTTGTTTTCTATAATTAAACTATTATTTTCATATGAGCAGAAAACTTTCCTTATCGAGTAAAACACAAATACATAAAATGCACTAATTCATGAATTTTTATAATCTAGAATATTAGCCAACATGTTTCAAGCAGTATTTATTTGCACTTCATGGTATAATGGCATGCACAATGTCAAATGTTCATGGTGTGTGCCCAAAAGCAGCACCATATTAAAGTCCTATGATAGATAAGGTCTATTAGAAGCAGCTCAGATTTATTGTGTTTGAATTTGAATTGATTTTATTCTGTGTTCAAAACCTTCTACGGACTCCAATTTTTTCATGACCCCACATCCAGCCTATGAACTTGTGACCCACAGTTGGAAAGTCGTGTCTTCAAAGTAAGTTGGGAAGATTCAAACTAAAGATGAATACAGAACACAGGGCATCTAATAATTGTTACTTTCTCTACTCTCACCTGTCATTGGTGTCAATGCCAATGCTGCTATTACTGCTCTAAATAATTATTCTAACTCCAAGTCACTTCTTAGTTCAATGACAGCTGTACAAGCAGGACATCTCGTTCATATAAATTTAAGCTCAATGAAGAATAATTTTGAGAGCATTATGTTAGAGATGTGGCATGGATAAACAGGATATGTCTAAACTAATACTTCATCCCAAATGTATTTCATATGTCTTGTGCTGTGGGACAATGGTCTGTACCCTGCCACTTGTCTTTTAATAAAATGCTGATTGGCCAATAATCAGGCAGGAAGTATAGGCAGGGCAACTAGGAAGGAAGTAGAGGCAGGGCGACAAGAATAGGAAAATTCTGGGAAGAGGAAATACGCGGTGGGCAGTTGTGACCCAGCCGTAGAAGAAGCAAGATGAGACTGCCTCATGTGGCTAACACAGACAAGAATTATGGGCTAATATAAGTTATAAGAATTAGTTAATAAGAAGTTTAAGCTAATAGGCCAACCAGTTTATAATTAGTGTAGACTTCTATGTGTACTGAATGACTGTGGGACCAGGTGGGACAGAAACCTCGGTCAACAGTCTTGCCTTATTCATTTGCTAAATCTGGCAACCATACTTCTTAGACATTTGTGTAACTTGTCCTAGAGGTAGTAGAATGAATTGCTCATTAAATCAGTTTCCAGATGTGAAAACAACATTCCAGAGCAATCCCATACTGAGGACAACAGTCTGTTCTGCATCCTCTGCCAACAGTGCAGGGGCTGCTACACTCAGCAGTGTAATTCCACACACTATATATTTTGTGGGCTAATGGAATATTTCTTTGAGAATTTGGATTCTCTTCCTGTTTATCTGGGACACTACTTTAATACAGTCATTTTTTTATGCATGAGTATGTGTGCACAAACTAATAACAGCGAAAAAAAATCAAAGTACGAAAGTACATTTAAGGATTCAAGGAGCTGTGTTCTGGCTTCAACAAATTTCACAAATGGATGCCCACTTATTAGTATAGCAAATCCAAACTATATGGCTAAACAATTTTTAATTATAAAAGTTATCTCTTATTCTAAGAAAGCATGCCCTCTACTTCTCATGTATTTAATTGTGACATATGAAAACGATGTTTATGTAAAAATTATATTATTTCTTTTTTTCTGTCGTATTATGTGCACATGAGTGAAAGTTCCTGTGGAAGCAGAGACAGCAGACACTTCTGAAGCTGGAGTTATGGGCGATTGTGAGCCATTGGCGTGGGTGCTCAGACAAAGTCTGGTTTTCTGAAAGAGCAGCATATGCTTGAGACTCCGAGGCTATCTCTCCAATTCTGCTACTTTGTGTTTTTAAAATGTATAGTTTTAAATCCACTCTCAAAGCCTTCCTTTTAAAAGTGCATTATTTGTATATAAGGCACCAGATTGATACATTCTCATAGTATGGATGGATACTACACACCCTAGAAGCATGCTGGTATTCACACTTGAGAGACATTTCTGGTCATCCTTCCACATCACACATTATTCTAAATATAAATCGTGCCTCTTACACCATTTGGAACTTGCTCTTAGAACGACAGAGTTACAAATGAATGTTATGTTCTGCTCTTTTATTTAAAGAAATCACTCCTGTAAATAGGAGGAACATCAGTTTAGCAATATGCTTTTTTATCATTACTTTGTATCACATAATTGTCATTTTTATGTTGCATTAATTGAGCAAAAAGTAATTGTAAATCAAATGGAAGCCACTTATTTTCTAAGTAATGGAAACTTTTTTTTAAATACATAAAATTTTGGGGAAATAAATAGTATGTGTGGTACCCTCAAGACAGCTCCAGCATCCTGCACTTGAAGAAGTGAGGACAACTCCTCCCCACAAGAAGTAAAACAGCTTCTATTAACTGAATCTTCCCACACCTGCTTGACCTTGTTTTCCTCACCAACACTTTCTGGAATATGAAAGAAGAATGAATGAGCACATATTGGAGAAATCAATTGGTTACTACAGAGACTATAAATCAGTCACCAAACAATGACTAATAATACATATATGTATTCCTTGGCTTCAACAACTGTTCAAGATAAACCAAAGGGGGGGACCCTAAATATTCATCATTGTCTTCATTAGGGCTGCTATTGCTGTGATTAGACAACATAACTGAAATCAAGTCATAAAGGAAACTGTTTACTTGGCATAAACTTCCACAGCACTGTTTATCATTGAAGGATGTCAGGACAGGAACTCAAACAGCGCAGAATCCTGGAGGCAGGAGTTAATGCAGAGGCCTTGGAGAGGTGCTCTTTACCCGTTTGGTCCCCATGGCTTGCTCACCCTGCTTTCTTAAAGAATCCAGGACAAGCAGCCCAGGTATGGAACCATCCAAAATGGGCTTGGCCTACCCACACCAATCACTAGTTAAGAAAATGTCCTATGGACTTCCCCACAGCCTGATCTTTTGAAGGCATTTTCTTAATTGAGGTTCTCTCCTCTCAGATCACTATAGCTTGTGTCAAGTTGACATAAATTTTCCAGCACAATAATTATTATAGGTCACCTTTGAAAACCCGATGTTCAAAAATTCATTCTCAAAATACTAGTGGATCTCTTTGGATTTTTCTCATTAATTTCTTATTGAATTTCTATTTGAAGAAATCCCATGGCAGTGATAGTGACCATAATATTTACTATTGGTTTTAAATTTTGTTATTCAAGGTATTGATTAAATATCTTTTGACAAAATATCAGCCAAAACCCTCAAACAAACTACCTCCCCATTATGTGTTATTTAATTTATTGATACCTTTGGTTTTGAGTGAGGTGGGGTATGATAACCTCTGGATTTCATTGGGTCACATGCCAATTTAAAATGATTGAAAATGTTCTAATCTCCCCTGAGATTATATTGTGAATAACAGCCATCCTTCAACCTCTGTTGGGTTGCTGTGAACTTTCCAACAGCATGAACAGTATAAAGGCCTCCTCTCTCATTGGGAAGGGGAGAGCCAAGTGAGTGAAATACCAGGATGCATGTTGCCAGTATGTTCTTTCTCTCTGATGACATTTGTTAAAAGCAAATCAGCTAAATCGGATGCAATTTAAGGTCTTGTAATTGGGTAGAACTCCAGAGTAAAGATTCTTCACAATCCCTGTCCAATCACCCTGGAAAGTTCCTGATTGGCTAGAGTTGGCACATCATAATTGGATGAAGATTAACTGTTGCAATGGGCTAAGAGTCAGTTCTCAATTACAAACATGTACTCTGAGCTTATGTTATGATTTGTTTACACATCAAGTTAGAATGTAGTTGGTTATCTACGACAACCAGTTTGGTCCATACTTTAAACACCTGAGCTTAGAAACAGTATTTGAGCAAACTTATTTCAGCTGAACACGTCTGGTTACTATCTCGATTGATGAGGTGGCAAAATTTCCTCTTAGGCTACTGATAGGACCTATATTCATTCAAAATTTTCTTCACTTGAAAGTTATTAAAAGTGGCATCCTTTATTTTCTTACAGTGGAACTGCAGAGAAGTTCTTAATTCCTCAACACAAACAATGATAAATAAATAAATAAATAAAAAGGTAGGTAAAATAGCAAACATCCACTCCTTTTACTTGTAATCAAGAAACTATTCTCCAGCAACATAGTGGTCAAGTCTAGGTAGAACTCTTCCATAATGCACTAGTGATATTTATTGAGTTCCCTTGTCAAAATTTGAAAAAAAAATGCCTTACAACCCCAAATCACCCCGAACTGAAATCAGAAAACTGGTCTCGTCAGGAGGACGGAAGGTAAGAGCAGTGAGAGGGACAAGCCAGGGTAGGAAGAAGATCAATAGGAATGCATCATACATGCATAAAGTTGATAAAAAGCAATTTTAATTAATAAAATGTCCATGAATTTCCTTGAGCAATAGAGTGTGTTTTCAGAAGGGGCAGCAGCCACAGTGACATCAGCAGTCACAGTGATGTCTGTAACCAGAGACCTGTTAGAAAAACAGGCTTCTTACTAGAATCATCTCACACAGATCTTCTGAATCACTAAATGCATTTTAACAACACCCCATGTGACTCATAAAGCAAATAACATCATGAGAAGCATTGCCTACGTAAAACAACCTGAGCTTGGCAATCAGTTTAGAGGCTACGACTAGAAGGAAGCTATGTTCACCACTCTACCACCAATACCTCACCTCCAGGGTACTCCTTAGATTTAGTAAATAGGATTCAGCTTTAGTAAGGTTAAAAGTAATCAAAGTCATTGAGATGAGACTGAAAGTTAAAGTTGTCTTTTAATCAGTGTTATGTGTATTGTGGCATGTGAGGGTGTCTGTGGAGAGGTGTAGGATGTGCATAGGGTGTGTATGTGTGTGGAGGGGAGGGTTCAGACGTGCATACCACGGTGTTCACATGGAAGTCAGAGAACAACTTGCCACAGTCACCTGTTTCCTTTCAGTGTAGGTTTAGGGATGTAGCTCCGGTCATCAGGCTTGTGTGGAAAATACATTAACCTGCTGCCCCCTCTTATCAGACTCAATAAAGCCTCTATGACAAATCCTTATGAGAATAGCATTCGTTAATAATAATCATAATTCTACAATAATTATTAAGGAAAAATAATATGTGTACAACATATCCCTCACTGTGAGACTGGCCAGATGTCTCAGTTAAGGCTTATGCTAGATATAGGTATGATGACTTCACATGAGCTAAAGTCATTTTAGAAAAGGGAACCTCAATTGCAAGCATAACCCTACCTTATTGGCCCGTGAGCAAGCCTATGATTTGTTTTCTTGATTGAAGGTTGATGTGGGAGGGCTCAGCTCACTGTAGGCAGTGCTACTCCAGGGCTAGTGGTACTGGGTGTGATAAGAAAGCAGTCTGTACAAGCCATGGGGAGTGAGCCTGTCAGGAAAATTTATCATGATCTATTGTGGACCGTGACTTATGTAGGAGGGTCATCTGTCTATGTGTTACTTTCATTGGTTAATAAAGA
>LOEQ01001966.1:135683-165454 GCA_001685075.1 Bramus lutescens | reverse complement strand
GCCAACCCTAAAATGGCTCCCTTAATTAAGATATCTCCTTCCCTGCTCCTATATCCACCCTTCCTCCATCCCAACCGTCCCAACCCTCCAAACTCTCCCCATCCTCCTCTAAAAGAAGACCATATTTATTTGTAGGAGACTTAGAGGTTCTTGGGCTCACAGATAAGTGCTGAGGGAACCTGGAAAACCTGGAATGTTAGCACACAGAATTGTTTCTTCAAGGAAAGGAACAGGCATTGCACTCCCTTCCTTAGAGGCTGGAAGCAGACAATCATTCTAGCCTTTGCATTATCTCTGTGACCAGAGACTACATCAGACCCTCCCCCTGCCCTTAGCATGAGCTTGATTCTCTCAGTTAACCTAGAACCCAGGTTTATGGAAGGTTTCAAGTGCAGTTTAAAAAGAGTTTCAATGTAGTCACATCTGATCTTCATTAGGCTTACTTTGTTCCTCCAGAAGATTTATGTAAGCTTTATTGTACACATGGGATTGATTTAATTATTCCCAGAAAAGTTTTTGCTAAATTGTGCTGTTATAAAATACATCTGAACTAAACCACTGAGCATCAGACTGGAAGTTTGAACCAACACCACCTACTAAGTCAGTGTTGAACTAAACTTCCTTCTTACCTTCCGTGGATCACTAGTCTGCTAGCCATGAGATTGCATAGACCCCTGCACCCCTTAGATCACTTCAGATATTTAAAGTAAGCATATCAAAAATATTTCCCATATAGCTTATTACATAGTTGCAATAGCATTTTGGTTAACCGTATAGTATCTGTAATGGAGATTTTCATTTGCTTAGTGATATTCTATTCTGGTTATTTCCAGTTTTCCTCTTTGTTTAAAATTAAATAATAGAAAACATTGCATATTGGAATAATTAATTCCTGAATGTGAACTATGGTAATTGACATTTGAAGATAAGGATGATAACTCATATGTAGAGGTGGGTGGCTTGGCTGAAGGATAAGTTCCTCCACTTTCTGAACTTTGATAAGATTTACATTTCCTGTGTTTTATTTCTCTACTCTCTGTAATGAGCCAACAATCCTTTGTAGAAATGTTTCTATGGTTACATTAACTCATACATTAGGTGTTCATAATAATAATGTACCTTAGATAGCTAGTTGCAATACTATTCTGTTTTATATACAGTGCTAAAAGCCTGATTTTAAGATTATGTAATTGTATCTAGTACTTTGTACACACAAATTCCTATTTGCCTATACCTATGGGTATACATACATATATGTATATATAGTTGTGTATTCATACACATATATGATATATCACCCAGTTTATGTACCACTATGTTGTTGATATCATATTCTCCTTCACATCCTCCATGGGACATACCTTTTTCTCCTCCAGAACTAAATATTGTTCTGAGATTGCCTTTTAATTTTTCATTATGCATGATAATATACATATATAAATCACTGAACAAGACAGTATTTTGCGTATTTTTTATATTATATGAATGATGCTCCATGTGTTCAGTTTGTATTTATTGATTGATATTTTGTTTATTGGATGTATCAACTTTGGTGTATTTAACCACTTTATTTCTCTTCCATGCAGCATAGTACTCCATTATGGAAATAAAACACTTCATGCAGTCTTTTATTATTGTTTTTTTGATGAATTTTTTATTTGTTTTTTTTTTTACTATTAAATAATGACAGCAGAAACACTGTACAACAGTGTCCTGTAACATTTTCAAGAGTTTCTATAGGCCATGTAATGAGGGACACAACCATAAAGTGAATGCTTATCTCCAGATTACTTTTTAATAAATATTTTTCCATAGTGGTTACACCAATTCATGATCTAGCCAACAATATACAAATTTGCATTGCTCCTCCAACTTCAAAATACTTGACATTACTCTGGTGTTGAATTTCCATGGGAAAAAAATTAAACACTACCTCATTTTGGTCTTAAAGTTTATTTCTTGGGATGCTATAATTGGGCATATTCTTTCCCTCTTCCATGAAATGTCATTCGTTACCTTTTTTATTTTTGTAAGATTATTTCTATTTCCTCCTTTTTAAAATTTGCGTGATTTCTTCATATTGCTCATATACTAACATTTTCAGCACACCAAGTCCTTAGGTCATTTTTCTTTTTCTTGATTAGTCTTTTGGTTGACAAATGTGATTTTAGTGACACTAAAGTAAGCACTGTTTTACCTCATGATGAGTGGTTTTGCCACTGTTTATACTGTCTAGAGTTCTTGTTTTTAAGTAAGGAAAGTTGGTTTCATGTTTTGTTACTTAATCCACCTGAAATAAATTATTAAGAAGCATGTTTACAGGAGAAAACCTTATTGTTAACTTTATATTGAAGCCAGTTGACTACATATAATTTATCTAAGTCATGTTACATTTGATACAGATTTGCACCATTTAATAACTTTCAGTGAGGTAAGGAGAATAAAGCAAACTCACTGAGAAGGCAGCTGCTTGTTCTCAGAAGACATTGCATGGAGTAACGGTGAGAAGGCACAGGAACAGATATCTAAATGAATCATTTGGGCAAGGAGAATGGCTCTAGAGCTGTAACAAATGTCTAAACCAGAGCCTGTTTTAAAGGATTTCCAGCCTTAGGCCCTGGCCATCCTGAAGAGGAGCTGTTATTCTTTGCAGTTTCATCTTCTGTCTGACTTTCTGTGCCAATCCTCTAGACAACCGCCAGCACCCATATTACATATTGACACTGTTCTAGTTCATTTTCATCACTGTGATAATAGCAAATTGTCTAAAATTATTCTAGCTTTATACATTTTAATATCTTAGTAGTAAAATGTTGCCTCTCATTGTTTTACAAGACAATCTTAAATGTTCTTTACCTTTATTCTTTCATATAAACAACAAGCTTATCATGTTATTCTGAAACAATATTGGCCTGTTTATTTGGATTTACCAGGTCTTGGTTAATTATGATTGGCTGCATTCAGTCATAACATCATGTTACTCGTAATTAAGCCTGGAAAGGAACTTCGGCTTTCTTCTGAGAAAAGACTTTCTGAACTAAGCTTTCTCTGTACAGATTCTTTAACAGGAGCTCATTCCCATCCTTGTAAACTAAGCTGAGCAAGGGAGCTACACTAGTCACACTCATTATGGCACTTTGGAAGGGATCCCATGGCATGAATTAAAACAGGAACATATTTATGAGCAGCTTCAATAGGTCTATACTGTATGAGAGAGTTTACAGGGATTAGGGTTTACACTGATAAGAGAAGATAGGCTTGTCCGTGTGACATCTGGAGAAAAAACTGTTATACACCAAAGCAACAAAGTCAACAAGTGGAAGGAAATACAGGATTACATCATTCTGATACACTGAGACTTGGGGAACAGCTGATGCTAAGGCACAAGTTTCTGCCAAGTTGGTTGGGAGGTAAAGTACAACTTGAGTTCCATGGTGGAAGTCTATATAATCTTGAGAACTTAAACAAGCAGTAAAGACCATTCTGGGGTGCCCAAGAAAGTAGAGGATGGTTACCCCTGCTAAGGTAACACCCTGCAGATTAATTTGGGAATTCAGAGGTTCGGTTAAAGAAATTACAAACCCAGTTTCATAACCTTTCTTTGACTACTCAACATTCTAAGGATATCAATTCAAAGAAAGTCCCATGAGAAGCTCGACGGACTTTGCAACAGGATTTTAAATAATTCCTTAACTTATACAGCCTTTCTTTTACTCTAGACACATGGAATGTGAGAGAGAAGACTCCAGCTATGTTAACCTATCCAAGTAGGTTATATCATGATTCTAAGGCTATAGAACACTGCTTCACTAACTTGTCCTGATTGCCAGAATGTGTATCATGAGACAATGGAAAATGGTTGAAAAGTAGGCTTAAATGTGATAACACTAAACTTGTATTTATCATTGAATGTGAGCAAAGTTTTCATCTCACTAGAATACTTCAAAAACGCACTTATTGGTGATGTCCACAAAAATCATGATGCTTAGAGAAAACTGACCACAGCTGTAGTGAAGTCACTTTGAGTAAGTATAGCTTGAATTATAGCCTAACAAGAATATATTCTTGTAACGTGTTCTCAGTCAATTACAACATCAATTTTTTTACCATTTCACACATGTATATAATGCATCCTGATTCCTCGTTCTTCCCACACATTTCTATCCCTCACTCATCAACTTCAGTTCTTCCGCAAAGGTTCAGTTCTCACACTTGTATCTTTTTGTTTTGTTTCATCTCTCACTGGGTTTAATTGGGATCATTTGTAGGACTATTGGTTTAAAACTCTTCACTGGGACCTATGAGTTCACCTAAGAATATACAACAATAATGACTTCCTTCCCCCAGAATGCCACTATTCGCCAGTAGTTCAGTAGGGAGGAAAGAAATGAAAGAATTTGTGTAGTTGGGTGGAGGCAAGGAATGGCATAACCATTATCAGTTAGGGTGTTTATAGATTTACTTATAGAAAATTGACCCTTAAGATTCTTTTACAAAACTTAAGTCCTTCACTGCTGCTCTTACATTTTGAGTATTTCTGGAGAACAGGGACTTATCTTGAACAGGTGAACTCAGTTAGTTAGTATCTAGAATCTGATTACCAATGACTTACCCAATAAGGTCTGGCAGAACCTTGTATAAGTTAAATAAAGTTGGGTACTAGAAACTACCTTTGTAGGTCTTTAAGGAGCAATCCCAAATCTTCCACCTAAAGCCAGTTCGAATAAGTACACTGATGAAGTTCATAGAAATGTAACTAGTAATACGTTTACTATTTTATTCTTTGTATTTTCTTCTCAGTGTGTATGACCATGAAGGTGGCCAAATTAATTTCTGTGTTGTTGTGAAGAACAGTCAAGGCTTCTGTCTTATTCTTTCTCAGTTATTTAAATGAATACTTCTGTTCTTTTAATGCTCATTTAGCTGTCTGCTAAGATGAGTCAAGTCAAGGATTAATTCACTATTATAAGCATTAAAGACATTTCCTCAGCAACAGCCCTTTGTAACATATATTGGTTAGTGTCCAACACTGGGTCTCTGTGGCCACTCGGATCAGAGGACAGGTGACTTGCTAGAGTTGTTGGAACTTTTAGAGATGACAAATCAGCTCCTGGGACATGGCTGACCTAAGGCAAGG
Source organism: Bramus lutescens (assembly GCA_001685075.1). Taxonomy (NCBI): domain Eukaryota; kingdom Metazoa; phylum Chordata; class Mammalia; order Rodentia; family Cricetidae; genus Bramus; species Bramus lutescens. The sequence continues at coordinate 160,317 of LOEQ01001966.1, read as the reverse complement.
GAATAAATATTCATCATCCTTTAAGCACCTTTGTGCTCATTAACCCTGACTTCTAAGTATAGGGGCTGAACAGCCTGAATTCTGGTTTGAAATTTTGCTGCTGAATAATACATGCTTTACAAAAACATATTTTAAAATAAATCTTGACTATAAAAGACTAGTTTCCTAAGTAATTAAAATCTAACAAACTTAGTAGAAAATAGGATAATTATCTTGGTAAACATAAAATCTATGTTTTAAGTCAGTTCTTATAAATGTTAGAAAAAAACAGATCAATCACTTGGTTTGTTGATCAATCACTCAGTTTGTTGATGAAAACCCAAGAAGTTGTATGTGAAACAGAAAATGGGAACTTTATATTAACAACCTAGAATTAAAAAGTAGGTTTCCTTTTTTTTAGATAAATAATCAGAAAGAATCATCTACACATTAAAGATCCCAAAAGATTCTACCTCTCTAGGAACTGATAATACATTCAGCAAAGTGGCAGGATAGAAAAGGAACATACAAACCAAGTATGCTTTAATCTCAGCACTGGGGAGGCAGAGGTAGGTGGATCTCTGTGATTTTGAGGCCAGCCTGGTCTACAAAGCGAGTTCAGAATAGCTAGGGCACAGAAAAACTGTATATCTAGATACCAGTAGCAGAAAGGGGAAGAACAGAAAAATCAGTGGCCTTTCTACATAACAATGGCAAACATACTAAGTGATAACTCAGGAAAAATATCACGTATACAATGGATACATGTACACCCGTGCATGTGCACACATACATTCATATAGTTAGCAATAAATCTAAACAAATGAACTCAAGACCAAGAACTTACACTGGAAATTTTAAGACACCGAATAAAGAAATGAAGAAAGACACTGAGAAGATATGGGAGAAGCTGAAAAAAGTGAAATTGTGGGTAAATATAATTATATACATGCCTCATTTCTCAAGAATAAAAAAAACTAACCAGTTGTGATTTTAAACTAGCAAGAATAGCTTAGACAAATTGTGTGAACAATCTTTGAATAATTTCTCTACCTTTTATCACCAGCAAATTTGAAAGAACCAGTTTGTTAAGTTTGCTTAATTTAAAAGGTGTTAGATGAAGTTTATATGTATGTTTACTTAATTATATGCAATCTGAATCAAATCATTTTGGGGAAAATTGTTCATCCAGCTGTGCCCAACTTGTAGCCTGTGCAGCTGAAGATAGCTCTGCTCAGTGCAAAATCTGTGTTGGAAATTCTGCTTAACACAAAAGCATAAAATTACCTCAAACATTATGAAATTCATTTTAAATGAGATTTGTATGCTTCTCTAGCCTGATCTTTGTATATGACAATGTCTTGTTACAGTTTCAAAATGTTGGAACACCCTAATTATAAAACAAATAATTTATTTTAAAAAAGTAGCATACAGAAGCATATAGTTTGATGAACCGAGGAGACACAACTAAAAGTTATAAGACAAAATAATATAATAAAGCAAACTTGTAAATTTAAATTTATAATAGATTAAAATAAATTAATACCACCTGATTTCTTTTATCAAACTTAGAAAGCATTGTTTTTAAAGATTTGTTGAACTCACAAGGATTGGAAAGACTCAACTATGACTCATTATTTAGACTTCAAGAATTCCCTGTTTTGTAGATACAAGCTCGACCAGCAAACAAACTGTTATAAGAACAAAAATATTAATTTAACCATTCAATATAACAAGAAACAGAAAGAAAATGTAGGTTAATTACATTTAATCAGAGTGAACTTTTTTCTTTTTACTTTTTTTGGTTTTTTAAAACAAGGTTTCTTTGTAGTCTGCTCTTGTAGACCAGGCTGGCTGGGAGCTCAAAGAGATCCACCTGCCTCTGTCTTCTAAGTGCTGGGATTAAAGGCGTGTGCCACCACTGCCCAGCCCCAGAGTGTACTCTTAGTGAGTAGAAAATTTTCATCTCAGAGATGTAGACCTAACCTAAACATTGAGAGTATCCCAGTGAAGTAAAACACCAGTTAAAAGATGAAGCATTTTATCTAAAATGAAGTTACAAAGAGAAGCCTGAGAGTAATATTAAGGAGATATGGACACGGAGTGAGAACTGGGTCTGCTTATATAATGAGGAGAGGGTTAATGTCATGTTTAAGATGTTTCCTACACAGGGTCCCAAGACAACGAGAGAAAGTTCACAGAGGAAGGTATATCATTCACCTTTCAAAGTAGCCGTTCACATGCACCAGGGCAGAGAGACCTTCTGGCCAAAGCAAGGATGCTCCAGCAAGAAGCCTTCTGTCTACATGAGTTAGAAAATAATGGAAGAAAAGAGACAAAGTTCCTACTACACATGTGGGCCTCCCAATCTGTGGGGGTTGTAGATTTGTGTTTTAGTGAAAGAAGTCACCAGTTAGGCAAAAGTAAACAATGCTAAATATTCTGAATAGACTGGAAGAGTACAATGAAAATGACACCGTGAGACCCACCTGTATGAAACAACAGGCTGTGGTGGGGATTGCTTCACAGCTATCTGATTTGGTTAGGGGGGCCCACCAAGTAGCTCTTGCTATGTATTTCTTGTCATGTGAAGAACAGCTCTGTTTGACCAATGTCCAGTTATCAGTTCTCAGCAGAGACTGGGCAAGGGCAGCAGATCTGCGGCAATGGATGGCGGCTCATTTTGAAGGACCATGCTGTCATACCATCCACCGCTCAGGGTTTGGCTAGGATGGAGTGATGCTAAGAGTTAGTGGTCGTGGTTAAGAGGAACTCTGAGTCATTAACGTGGGCCTTAGGGGCACAATTTATACTTGTGGGCTGTGACTTCCGATCTAAAGCAAGGTGCTTTCTCTTTTTGCCCAGGACAAAAGATTTAGAGAAGATGGGAAACTTCTGAACCAGTTTTGCACTATGAAAGTTCTCTGTTATGGAGCGGTTCTCAATCATGACCTTCTCTCTACAAAATTTCAGTTCTTAAAAGATAATTATATTCTATAGACAAACTAGTCAAGGTCGCATACTCACAATGTAGATTACTACATTCCTGTGTTCCTTTGTCCACATGTAGGAAGTATGAAATCGTACTCTCTCTTTCGGGAAGGTTCTGCTTATAAAACTGTTCCTTTGAGGAAGATGCTAAATGATTGATTCATTGATCTCAAGACTTTGTCAACAGCATTCATGTTGGAATAACCACATTTTCAAATACATTCCTCTTTGGTATTAAAAAGAAGAATTTGGTTTAATTCCAATTTGCATAGAGTTTATTGGGTGTTTTAAAGGAATAACTGGGAAAGTTCTGAGTTTAGGCTCAGTTGAGCCCACTCTACTTGCAATCAGGCCAACTATGTTTGCTAGCTGGAAGGCATAAAAGCTGCAATTTGATTCTCCCACAGAGACAGGCTGGGAGCGCTAATCATTCCTGGCAATTATGTTTCTTTCTCTTCTAAAAATTTCAGTGTATGTACACGTGGGTGATGGATGCATACCTATGCGCATTTTGTTTGTGTAAGAGTGGGTGCATATCCCACAGCATGCATTTGGAGGTCAGAGGACAGCTGTGGGTGTTGGGCTTCCCTTCCACCTTGATTGAGACAAGGTGTCTCTTCTGTTGATGTGTATGCCAGGCTAGCTGCCCTATGGATGCCTGAGGGTTCTTCTGTCTCTGCCTCTCATCTTACAGGAGAATCACTGAGATTAAGATTAATCTTGCTATTCCTGGCTTTATGTGCATTCTGGGAATTCAAACACAGGTCTGGACACTTGAAGAGCAAGTATTTATCCTACTGAGCCTTTGCCAATTCTGCACACTCACATTTCAATAGACTGGCTTTCAAATTCTTGAGAATGATGCTTTTCCTTTAGAAAGGCCTCAAATCACAAGGTCCTTTAAAGAAAAGGAGAACACAAACCCATATAGGCTATTGCTGAAAACAAACTTAGTCCTCTCAGGAAGTCATTCTAATGAAATAGCTTGCTATACTTCAAGCTATGATACAGTCAAGTTATTGGTTAATCTAGTGATCTGACTGAACAATCAACAGTTGTAAATTCTTGAGTGCTCAGTAGTGGCCTGAGTGCTGCTTCCTGTGTATCACCTTTATTTGGAAGCTCTGATGATTAATCTTGATTATCAACTTGATAGAATTTAGAATTCCCTAGGAGATAAACTTCTGAGTATACCTGCATTTTTAGATAGGTTTAACTGAGCTAGGGAAAATCACTTTGGATGCAAATGATGACATTCAGTGGCCCCAAACTGAATATAAAATGAAAACATAAGCAAAATACCACCACTGTTGTGTTTTTGCTTATATCTGGATCACAGATACAGGGCAACAGGCTGCCTTATACTACTGTTGCCATAGTGAAATCTTCTTGTGCCATCATGCCTTCTTCACCATGTTAGACAATACTCTCAAGGTAGGAGGCAAAATAAACCTTTCCTTTCTTAGGATTCTTCTGATTAGGTATTTTGTCATGTCAGTGAATAAAGTTAACTAATAAAGGGGTAATATCAGGAAGCCATGCTTCATCCTACTTTCAAGGGAGACAGAACTTTAGAGAGGACCTAAAATTACAAATTTTTACATCTTATTGTTGGGGTCCAGGCTGAACACGTTCATATGTTCCTGGATAGTCAAATGTGGATCTGAAGGTTAGTCAGCCAGAGACACAAAATAAATAGACCGAGACACACGACAGAGTTAGGAGGACAATCTAGTGAATACTGAATCTGCCCACATTTATTTTTCATAGATTTTATATACTCCAATCCAAAGAAGACGGGGAAGACAACAGACCTTTTTACTAAAATGCAAGGAACAAACAAAATCATCTTTTTTTCCTCAGATACACAAAACATCAAGTAACCATGCCCCAGGTCAAAATATACTGTTAGTAGCCACATCCTGGGTCAAACCTCCTGACAATAACATTGAATGAGCAAGAATAGGCCTGAACTCTCTGACCTTTGGTCAAGATGGAGTGAATTCACATCTCTGGGCTCCAACAGCCTATACTGGGACTATAATAGAGAGAATACCCAAAGGAGAAATGCTTGTTCTTTAATGTAAATAAAACGTTAAGAGCCTCCAAGTAATTGTACCTCCTGACAATGTTAATAGATAACTATAAGAAGAAGATATGTATAAATTCTCAAATTCTTCATCATAGTCAACACCTAATCTAATTTTCACTTCTCTCATCCTTTAGCCAAGATTGCCAATGGTATTTGCTTGGAAAGTCTAGACTGTACACACATCTGGAAATACTAGGTGTGTCCTACAGATAGAGCCCATCCTGACAGCCCAGCTCAGATAGTTTGCTATGTGTCCGCTTCCTATAGGTGAACCTTGAATATGGTGGAAAGCCGAGGGCCTCTGGTGTTTCCACAGTGCACCATTCTCTCAGCTTCTACACCCTCAAAACAAGAGGATGGATGGGCACGATTGAGGACCACCATTCCTTTTCCTTCTTTTTCAGGAGTGAGTCTTCTCCACACTCTAATTCCATTCACAGCTTTTAATATCAAAATACTCAAAATTTTAGAAGTAAGCAGAACTTTGAAAAATGAAAATAAAGTTCAACAATCCAACATACTTTCTGCAAACCTAAAATTAATTACTTGAGTTAATAAAGCCAAATTTTATGTTAGTATTTTTTAATGATATTTTTTAATGTGTCTTTTTCTCTCTGGACAAATGCAAATTTAACAGAACCAGAGTTGAAATGCATAAACTTAAACAATAAGTACAAAAATATTCACAGTGAATAATGATTAAAGCAAGAAAATTATAACTTGCTGATGAAAGTAAAACCAATACTTTATGCATTTAATTAAAATCAATAAAATACTTTATTGTATTAAGAGAAAAGGGCAATTCTTTTTTCAAAACCACACAGATTTTTTCTGTTACCACTGAAGCAGAAAAACCTCTCTTAAAGGAGCCACAGTGTTAAGCCATGCTTAACTCTGTTCTTTTCTGTCTAGAATTCTTTTTAAAGCTTCTCAGGTTTTACGTGGATATAGTCAACCACATTGGTGCACCAATTTGTAGTAGTGGGCCACTCACTTGTTTGTTCCTGGCTACTCAGCCCTGAAATAATCACACAGAAACCATATTATTTTCAATACTGTTGGCCAATAGCGTAAGTGTATTTCTGACTAACTCATATCATAAATTAACCCATCTCTATTAATCTGTGTATCACCACCAGGCTGTGGCTTACCACCTTAAGTTCTGGTGCCTGTCTCTGGTGGGGCTACATGGCTTCTCACTGACTCCACCTTCTTTTTCCTAGCATTCAGTTTAGTTTTCCCTGCCTAGCTCTACCCTGCCCTATCAATAGGCCAAGGCAGTTTCTTTATTCACCATGGTATTCACAGCATACAAAGGGGAATCCCACATCACCAATACTTTATGTACTTAATTAAAGCCAATAAAATACTTTATTGTATTAAGAGAAAAGGGCAATTCTTTCAGAATCTGCTGTGGGACATGGTCTGTACCCTGTCACTTGTATTTTAATAAAACACTGTTTGGCCAGTAGCCAGGCAGGAAATACAGGTGGCGGTGATGAAAACAGGATAATTCTGGGAAGAGAAAAGCTTAGTCTGCAGTTGTTACAGAGGAAGCCAGACACAGAGCCAGCAAGATGAGAATGCCTCACTGATATAAGGTACCAAACCATGTTACTAACACAGACAAGAATAATGGGCTAATTTAAGATGTAAGAATTATTTAATAAGAAAAGTCTGTGCTACTAGGCCCACTAGTTTATAATTAATGTAAATCTCTGTGTGTTTTATTGGAACTAAGCAGCTGCAGGATAGGGCAGGACATAAATTGGTGCCAACAAGAATATAAATTATTGATAATAGTAATGAGATAAAAATACTTTAACTTCATAGTGTTGTTCCAGAATACAAATGTCTAATTGAAAGTTCTCTATTAAATTGATTTTTTAATCATATTTTTATTTTTTGTTAATTAATTTATATTTTAAATGATCTTTTCTCATTTTACATACCTATCCCAGTTGCCACTCCTTCCCCTACTCCCCCCTCCCTACTTTATTTCCCCCTCCATCCAGTCTTCAGACAGAGTAAGACTTCCCATGGGGAGTCAATGAAGTCTGGCACATCACTTTAAGTCAGGACCAAGGCCCTTCCCATTATATTTAGGCTGAGAAAGGTATCCCTCCAAAAAGCCAGTTTAAGCACTAGGGTTGAAGCCTGGTCCCACTGCCAGTGGCCCCAGAGACTGGCAAGCCACAAAACTGTCACTCACATTAAGAGGGTCTAGTTTGGTCCTAGGCAGGTTCCCTCGCTGTCAGTCTGGAGAAAGTGAGCTTGTACTAACTCAGGTCAACCGTTTTTGTGGATATGCCCACCACGGTCTTGACCCTCTTGCTCATATTATTGTTCCTCTCTCTCTTAGACTGGTCTCCAGAAGTTTGGCTCAGTGCTTGGCTATGGATCTCTGCATCTGCTTCCATAAGTCACTGGATGAAGGTTCTGTGATGACAATTAAGGTAGCCATCAATCTGATAACAGGTGAAGGCCAGTTCAGGCATCCACTCCAGTGTTGCTTAAGGTCTTAGCTGAGGTCATCCTTGTGGATTTCTGGGAATTTCCCTGGTGACAGGTTTCACACTAGCCCCATAATGGCTCCCACAATCAAGAGATCTCTTTCCTTGTTCTCCATCTCTGTTGTTTCCCCATCTCAGCCATTGCATTCCCTCAAGTTCTCCTCCTCCATCCTTTTTCCCCTCCCCTGTTTTTGCCCTCCCTTTTCCCCCTCCCACACTCCCATTTGTTTTTTCAGGAGATCTTGTCTATTTCCCCTTCCTGGAGAATCCATGTATGACTCTCTTAAGGTTCTCTTTGTTACCTAGTTTCTCTGGGGTCATGGACTATAGGCTCATTCTCCTTTGCTTCAAGTCTAATATCTACTTATGAGTGAGTACATACCATTTTTGTCTTCTGAGTCTGGGTTACCTCACTTAGGATGTTTTTTCCTAGTTCCATCTATTAGGATACAAATTAAAAGGTACATTATTTTTATACCACTGAGCAGTAATCCATTATGTAAATGTTTATTTAAAAGGGTTTAGAACATTTTGGGAGTTTTTGCATTTTAATGTTTCTATTACACATTTAGGAAACTAAGATTTGAAATAAATACTACAGCCTTATGAAGATTTCAAATGTAAATAACAAAAAGTATTTAATTATGCTTTATAAAGTTTAACAGCTCAATTCTATGTAGGTCTTCCTAATTGTACCCTGGGATATTAAACTGAATTGTTTTATTTGCTTTTGTTTATTCTGAAAGGTTTAAGTAATTGTTAAGAATATATAAATAGGATATTCTCTTTATTTATATATCAGGTGTTTCTGATGGTTCTTGGTGTCTTTATAATAGATTTTGTTGGAAAGCGTGAATGTTTTCTCCATTTTTCTTTCTGATTTGTAGTAGTTTTATTAAAAGTTGGTGATAATACTTTAATTACTATTATGTTTTAAGTTAAACTTTAGAGCTGCATATAAATTTCTCAGAACTGTAATCCAGCATTCATAAAACAGAAGTATCTCAAATTGGAGACAAGCTTAGGATACAAAATAAGACTCAGACTCAAACACACAAAAAAAGGAAGGTAAAATTTAGCTTAGATTCAAAAGACTGCAAATTAAGTAGATATATGTAATTAAAAGGAGGCATTAGGTTCTACAGTGTATGCAACTTTTGCTAACATTAGAATTAACTCTTTAATACCTTAAGTTGATATGTTGTGCTCACTAATTCTATAATTATTTGTAATAGATTTCATATTTTAATTGGGAGCCAGCACAGAATCTTTAAGACTTACATTTTTATACCTCCCATCAAATCATGTTAAGTTAAAATAATTTATCACTGAGGATTACACTTCAAAGTAAGACTAGTGACTCTTGGGCCAGAGAACTGATGTTTATGCCTCCCAGTTGTCTTTGTGTGTATAGTATTGTCTTAAAATACAATAGGTATATATAGCTTTCACATACATTGAAAGTACATGGAAATATTTAAACTATTTTGAAGATTTCGTTCAGAAAAAAAATAATTGTTTTCAACTTCTGACCTGCAACAGAACTACCTGCAAAGTGACATAGATTTCTCACAAGGTGTTATCTTCATTAGTATTTCACATGTGAAACAGCCAGATACACCTGTGAAAAAATTAAAATTAAAGTTAAATAAATTATATGCTAACCACAAACTGAAATTATATGTGCTTAAAGGCCAGTATTTACTTATTAAGATTTAAAAAAAGATTAGTACAAGGTCATGCAAATATAATGCCTGGTTTGATTTTCCATTGGCATGTGTGTTTTTGTTTGAGAAGCATTGTTGTTAAAGTCTGATGCATCTTGAGAAAAAATTCCATGCTATTCCATTTTGATTGACTTGGGAAAAAGAAACAAGTGAGAGTGATGTATGATTATTATAAACTAGTAAAGTCTCATTGCTGTGTCAGAGGTCTACCTCCTGTTTAGCTTTGTTCTTTACATACTTATCTGTCAATATAACCTGTCTGTTATATGTTTGCACAGTAATCTGATAACACTCATTCTTCTTTCTTGTTGGTGAAACTATATACTAACACAGTAAATATATTTATGAATTTCCATAATAAAAGAAGAAAAAATTAAAGATATCAATAGCAATTATTATTTTGTAATTAGACTTATGTAATATTCTGTCTATTGATTTGTTTTCCATAAAACATTATGGAAAAAACTAAGCAAGACTAATAATGAGAAAATTAGCAAACCAATAAAAATGCAACCGAAAAAAATTCTTGAACTAATTATGCAAATGGAGTCTCTGTTCTATTCTTACTTCAACAAAAAGCTATGCTTCAAATATATTTGGAAAAATATTTGGAAGTTGGTGAAACTGCACATCATAATTGAGGGAGAAAAGAACACTTTCTATGATAAAATCAGGCTAATGGAATTAATGACAACCAAGTCAGCCCTACAGGCAGTGCTAACAAAATATTTCTAAATGCAAAAGAAGAGAAGCATGTATAAGACAGTACAGAGAAAAAAATTAGTGATGCTAGGATAGCTACTATACAAAATAAGACTAAGGAAAAATTACCACAAAGATTATAAGTGACAGAAATTACTATATAGTTTTCAATAATAAATCTGGATGTCAATGGACTCATTCCCCTGGCAAAAGACAATTGATAATCAATTAGATTGGAAAATAAAATACATCTTTTTTGTTTCTACAAGAAAAACACTTTATTTCCAAAAATATACATCACCCACCTTAAAGTGAAAGCATAGAAAAAATATTCTAAGCAAATGGAGACCCGAAAACAAGCAGATGTCAATATTATAATTTAAGATAAAACAGACTTTAAAAATAATCAGATAAAGTATGTCACTTCATTCTGATCAAGAGACAATTTACCAAGAAAACTTTATAATTCTAAACATATAGGCACCAAATTTGCATGCACTTAATTCAGATAACAATTATTATAAGTGTTGTTGAGGTCCTGTGCTCAACTGCTTTGTGATAAAGTATGTGGTCAGTTTGAGAAAGTTCTATGAGATGGAGAGAAGAAGGTCTATTCCTTTGTGTTTTGCTGAAGTGGTCTGTAACTCTCTGTCAGGTCCTTTTGTTTTAGGAGTTTGTTAGCTACCAGCATTCCTCTGTTTAGTTTTTCTCTTCATGACCAGCCTACTGGTGAGAGTAGGGTATTGAAGACTCCCATTACCAGTGTGTGAATCTACATGTGGTTCAAGCTGTAGTAGTGTTTCTTTTATAAACTTGGATGACATTTAGTTTTGGTTATAGAAGTTAAGAATTGTCTTTTTCTACTTCCCATGTATTAGGAGCATGGGGACATTGGGAGAGGGTTGAAGGGGAGGGGAGAGGCAGGTAGGGGAGCAGAGAAAATGTAGAGCTCAATAAAAATCAATTAAAAAGAGAAAAAAAGAAGTTAAGTTGAAATGTCATCTTTGTCTATATGTCTGTATGAACAGCTACAAACAATGAAAAGAGTGTTGGGCACATATTGTGTGATACTGGGGTGCCATCTGGCAGTGTCATCATTTTTTAGTCCCCTATGATTGCCAGTTCTCTTAGCAAGCTAGCCTATGAATGGATTGGGAGGACAGCACACGGTGCAAATTCTTGGATCTCTACAGCAGAGTGTAAGCCACCTGGAGTTTAGTTCTATTCACTAAGTCATTATGTTTAAAGATCACATAAGTAAGAAACTTGCTTTAACCTTTTTNTTATTTATTTATTTATTTATTTATTTATTTATTTATTTATTTATTTATTTTGCACAAGCAAAACTGATCACATTCAGATTTCTCCTTCAGGTCTATAATATAACTTAGTAATGGAAAACATAGTTCATTTTTCCAAGTCATCAACAAGTCCTTTTATACTGTCGTGTTTCCATAGGAGTTGTATTCTAAACATATTTGCTTTTTGAACCTTCCCTCTTTTTAAATCGTTTTCCTTTTTTCCCAGCATGTTCAACAACTTGTCTTTTCACGCATCAGAAGGACAGAGAAGAAGTCCTTGCATTGAGGTAAGGATTTCCAGCCTGCCTTTAGATACCAGCTTTTGCTTAATGATATGCACATGCTAGATTCACGATAAACACAGGTGTACTTGAATGAAATATATTTTAAATTTACAAAAAAAGAATGCTTTATTCAGAATTTTAGAGGACAAACTCAGAATGACTTTTTGCATAGAAGTTTTCATTTTTTGTCTATCTCAAAACCTCATTATTACAAAAAAATCACTGGCATCAAATATGGAAAGTAGCAACTACAGAGAATATCAAATATATAAAATTAGCAAAATGTTTGAACAATTTTTAGAGGCTCTGGAGCTAAAAATATCTAGGTTTAGTTTTAGTTCTTTCACTTTTTGTCTTTCATTTATCACAAGGTAACTTTTTAAAGCCATATTTTCACCTTCCACTAGAAATGGCAAAGAGTAACAGATGATTTCAAAGTGGCTCTGAAACAAGGTGCACTTTATATCATTAGACCAATGGTGCAGCAAACAAACTCTGCTGTGACAAATAAATTCAGAGGGTTTTTAATCCTTCTGAATAAGCTGTCATTGTTGCTTCATTGTTAAGTGACTACGTCTTCTTGAATAAATACTTTAATCTTTTGGAGATCAGACCTCTGCCTGATGTGGGGTTGGTGAAGATCTTTTCCCATTCTGTAGGCTGTCGTTTTGTCTTGTTGACCATGTCCATTGCTTTACAGAAGCGTCTCAGTTTCAGGAGGTCCCATTTTTTAATTGTTTCTCTCAGTGTCTGTGCTGATGCGGTTGTATTTAGGAAGTGGTTTCCTGTGCCAGTGCATTCAAGTACACTTCCCACTTTCTCTTCTATATAAGAAAAATGTGGTACATTTACACAAAGGAGTACTACACAGCAGAAACAAATAACAACATCTTGAATTTTGCAGGAAAATTGATGGAGCTAGAAAACATTATTTTGAGTGAGGTAACCCAGACACAGAAAGGCAATTATCACATGTATACACTCATAATTGGTTTTTAAACAAAATCAAAGAAAACCAGCATAGAAATCACAATCCCAGAGAACTTAGACAAAAATGAGGACACTAAGAGAGACTTACATAGATCTAATCTGCATGGGAAGTAGAAAAAGACAAGATCTCCTGAGTAAATTKGGAGCGTGGGGACCTTGGGAGAGGGTTGAAGGGGAGGGGAGAGGCAGGGAGGGGAAGAGAGAAAAATGTAGAGCTAATAAAAAAATCAATAAAAAATACTTTTATCTTTTATGAAAAATTATGTTAGCTATGATGAGAACTGGGTTATGAATATAGATGTACATTTTTAAATGCTTACAGTCTGGGGACCCATTTATAATCAAGCCACAAATGAATACTCAAGGGTTATGTGTTCTGTTAATAGGAAGTGTGGGGCTCCCTGATTGAAACCAACCTTATGTGTAAGCCAAGAGGCAAGCACTAACAACAAATACCTTAATGAGCACATAACACTCTAGATGCCTGGTTCCTTGTTAAACTCTAAAGTTTTTCTATTTCTTATTGTCTTACTGACTTTTCTTGCTCTTAGGCATAAAGCTAAACTCACTCAGAGTCCTGAACTTTCTTTACACAGACATTGTTGCCTACTTCTTCACAATGAAAGAGACCTTTTCTATAAAGTCAGAGAATGCCAGTAGGCATTAGTAAAGTTTTAGGCAGTTAGGTACTGTGTCTGATTGTTACAGATCTCTCAACTGTAAATTTCCTCTCCTAGCAAGATTCAAGTAAATGAGATGCTTCATCTGGGTATAGACCAGAGGTTTTTGAGATCTATTGAAGTTCTCATTTCAAAATTCATTATTTTTGGCTTAAGTGATATTAATTTTGTGTGTCAGTTTTACTGTGTCATGGAAGCCCCATTATTAACTAAATGTGTGTCTAAAATATCTCTGCATGAGGTTAGAATTAGAGGACCCTAAGAGAGACATGTATGGATCTATCTATGTGGGAAGTAGAAAAAGACAAGATCTCCTAAGTAAATTGGGAGCATTGGGGATCATGGGAGAGGGTAGATGGGGAGGGGTAATGAAGGGGGAAGCAGAGAAAATGTATAGCTCAATAAAAACAATAAAAAAATTAAAAGAATCTGAACTGGGTATTCAAGGAAGCAGATTGTTATCCATGATGTGGGTGGATCTCATTCAATCAAAGACCTCATTGGAAAAGAAGACTGAGCCAGTGGGAGCATGGATGTTCCATTGCTTGGCCAGGGATATCAGACCTCTGCTCTCGGGTGGGATTTCTCTAGTTCTAAGCATGACAGATATAGACGTTACTATATTACAGGCCATCCTGGCATCCCAGAGTGTGGGAAATAGGGTGCTGTAGGACGTCTCACCCTCCGTTGTCTATAATCCAACCCCTTAAATCTAGTATCTGGTTTTCATAGAAAACTTGATGAATCCAACTCTTAAACTTCAAACCACCATACTGCTCCTGTTAGTCCAGAAAAGGGAACGTACCATGCTGGTGGTAGAGAAACTAAAGTGGTGTCATTGCTAATTTCGGGAAAACCATTTTCAAGCAGGTTGTGACTTCTGCATCCTTTCCTCTGTCTCCATCTCTGACCGCCTACCTCTGTTCTTCAGACACCCATGGCTCCTTTGTTTCTCTTATTCAGACAGATAGATCTTTCTCTCCTCTATGATCATTTTACCTGCGACCTTGATGCACAGCTAACTCACTCATTTTTGTTTTTCATTTGTAAGGACGTTTGTATCAGTAGGGGTCCTTCAGCAAGATGAAAACAACTCTGGGGAGGGCAAGTGCGTGCGCTCATGCACCTCATGCACGTGAATTTGCTTATGTAGTCATCTGATCTTTGAGCTGGAAAATACTAAGACTCCCCAGTAGCAAATTGGGACCCATGATGGTTCTTAGTATGGTTCTAGTTCAAGTCTGAGGTCTATGAACCCAAAAGCCATCAGAAAAAGTGTGAGTAGGAAAAATAATATGCTTAACACCAAGAAGAGTCAATGTTCAGGTTGAGTCTAAGACCAGGGAAGCAGGTATCCATGTTCAAATCTACAAGTAAGAGCCGAATGCTACTCTTGCTTTTTCTTCTGTTTTTGTCTGCAGTTGGTTAGATGAGGTCACCTGTTATGGAATAATGTTTTGTACACTGTGAAGATGTGTCTTTGCCAACGCCCCTTCTTATTGGTTTATTAAAAGAGCTGACTGACCAGTCGCTAAGCAAGAGGTATAGGCCAGACAGAGGACACTGGAAGGAAGAAGGGCAGAGACTCAGGAGTCAGGAGAGATACAAAGAGAAGCAAAATGAACATGTCTGGATGAAAGAAGAAACAGTCATGTAGCAGAGGGTATAGATGAAATGTGGGTTAATTTGAAATGTAAGAGTTAGCTAGTAACCAGCCTGAGTTATCAACTGGACATTGATAATTAATAGTAAGCCTCTGAATGGTTGTTTGGGAGCAGCTGTGGTGACACGGAGAAATTCTGCCTACAGCCACCCATAGTAAAGATGGAAATTTGATTCAATCATTGTCCAGATTCAAAAGTTGTCATCCAGAAACACCCTCAACATCACTCACAAATGTTCTTCCAAATACCTGGATTCCCAAAACCAAGACACAAAGTTAACCATCACAACATCTTAGGTCAAACACCCATTTAGGGAAATCTTTATTCTCCCTGTAATTTGACTGTGCCCATCTTCGTCCTTTATAACACTTGGAAGCAGACTCCCAAGCTGTCATTTTCCAGATCTCTTATTGCATTTCCAAGCTAATACTATAAATTATATTGATGTAGGAAATGCCAATCACAAGATTCTAAGCATGAAAGCCTGATACCAGAGTCCACACAAAGTGTGATTCTGACTATTCAATGACAGCTAATTTCTATATGTACATACATACAGTGTGAAAAAAACATAAAATAGATATTTCATCTCTATGGTGATGTTTCTGGCAATTATGTTTTTCTTATATTTATTTTTATACTAAACTAAAGTTATTAGCAAAACAGTTAATGATTTTTTTAAGACTTGGTTTGTTAGTATATGACCTTTCTCACAGGCATGTTCATATCGAACAAAATTTAGCAAGCCTGTAATGAGTTGCATCTTTGAATAGAGTGAAAGTATGAGAAAAACAAAATCTGACTCAAATAATTACTATTTGTTTAACAAATAAGAGGCTTAAAAGGCACAATTATAGTACTAAATTTAAAGTTCAGTAAGCAGCTTTGTGTGTATTATGAAGAATAAAAATGTGATTGCATGAATCATTAAAACATTCAGGTTATTTAATACTTCTTTTTGCTGTCTTTGGTTCCAGAAATATATGTCTTATTGAAGTGTGGCTTTTTAAAACTTTTTAAAGCAAAATTACATTTGTACTTTTAAAACTAATCGGCCCTGACATTATGACACCTGCCTTTACTCTCAGAGCATGCAAGCGGAGGCAGGTGGAACCCAGAGTTAAAAGCCAGCCTGGTCTCTACATCTCATGTCCAGGGTCAATCAGGGGCTATATATTAAGACTGTACCTCAAAGTAAAAAATAAAATACAAATTAAATAATATGATAACAACTATTTTATGACACTTAAGTGGATTAATGTAAAATTTAAAATAGACAAAAACAAGAGTTTAAAATAATTAAAATGTTTAAGTAAGATCATCAGGAAATGAAGAATTAAGACACAGAATTAGAGGTATAGGTTTTCCAGAATTATAATTCCCTTATCATCTGAAAACTCATAAATCTCACACCTAAGTATTGTTTTTCACAGCTAATGACATAAAAATATTAATTTGTTTTTCAAAATATTTTGACATAAATAAAAATGTTTATGACAAGATGTTTCTGCAGATACCATCCACCAGGTGATCCATTGGTATTTCCAATTTAAATTTAAGCTGATCTAATTGATCTCCAGATAACTTTTGGGTTCTTGATGAACACTGAGTGTTGAAAAGGGAACAAGAATTAATGAAGGATTCTTCAAACCTCCTTCTCAGTCTTCAGACTTTGAAACCAAGCTGGTCTTGCTCCTCTGGAGAGGACCGTCGAGGCTGCTGTTGTTGGGACAGGTGATAGGCATAGAGAAGAAACTAAAGGAAGCTGATAAAGTACCTTGACCACCTTCAAGAAGCTCAGAGTGAGTGTCTCAAGACATCAAGGCAGTGAGGAGGGTGGAGCTTACCTTGCAAGAGAAAACAGGAACTGATGAGCTGTTGCAGGCTAAACTAGCAGAGTTGATGTGACAGAGTAGCTGATTAATCACACCAGGGAAAGGAGAAAATGAAGGTAAAAATGGAGTCAAAACACTTCCCATGAAACCTGTAATGCTGTGTTTCTTTCTAAGAGAATTCAGTAGTAGTTTGAATTAGAGTTTGGATGTCTTGAAACACATTTTTAGAACATTTCATTTATTTGTTTGTTTACTACAATGGTGAATCAAACCAAAGGCATTGTACCTGTGAAATACAATACTCACCACGGTCTGAAATTATGTTTCATATGTATCTATTTTTTTCTGTCTGTAACTGGCTCTAGAATGTAAATTTTATGGTGGTAAAGCATCACTTCATGCGCAGCTCTTAGCCCATGGCCAGAACACTGCCTTTTATTCAGAGGTCGTGAATGAATAAGTGGTTAATGTATACCTGAGACAGCTTTCTGTCCACACATATGCATAAGCCCATTATTATCTAGAGGCAGTGACAACAACTAAGCATGAACCCTCAAAGAAGGCAAACCCTGCCTACATGGACCTCCTCCCGACAGAAAACCAGTAGTAAAAGATGCCACATGACCAATCGAAAATAAACAACCAGATTTGTCAGAAGTGTTAACAGGTATCCAAGAAAAGAAAACCCAAATTAATCCCTTCTTTTAAATAACACGATTGCAATAAAACAGGCTTGGGTTTTCTGACACTTGTCCTCTTGGCTCTTTAGCATGCCATTTTAGAAAGGAAAACAATAAATACAAGCTTATGATTATCAGAGGAGAATCCCAAATGACGCAATGTGAAGGGAAGAGAGAAAGGCTCATACAGGCAATGGCTGAGAGAACAAACACCTTCTGTGTGGTGTGTGGTCCTCATTTCATCACTCTCCACAGTCTCCCCAAACAAATATGTTAATTTATGTGCCTCCCACTATGGTCTCAAAAATAATCACCATAAGCCTACTAATGAATGACTTCAAAACAGTAAGTTAATAATATATGTTTGATCATTTTAAATGACTAAGAATATTTAATGTAATTGTGATGTAAATTAATCTCAAGTGATTCATAAGATGTCCAACGCTGTCTATGTAAGTTTATTTATATGACTGCTGTGATTAGGTTTTCTCTATTTCAATCAGCCCTCTTTTTCCTCAACTTTTATTTTGAATTAGATACTCTTTCTCCCCTGCTTCTCCTATTACTCAAAGGTTCAAAAATAACCCCAATAAACAGTTATCAGAATTTTTAGTTAGAACTTTTATAAAAAGACAAATTTGTATTCAAAAAACTTGTGTGTTGTAATTATGAGGTATTTATTAATTATCGAAGTACCAAAACTCTTTAATTTTATCACTAATTCTTCATGAATTCCAGCAACAGAGCATTTCTGTGACAGTGTGGTCCTGCTCTGGATCTGCTTCTGGATCTACAGAGAGAAGTGTGCAGTTGGATGCTTGTCATTCACTCTACAGTCCTGGCTTACTCTGGGGCTTCACTTCCCTCCCTGTAATACAATCTAAGTTTGCTTTCCTGTATCCTGCTTTTGGCTCTGTAAGCTCTTCTGGCCTTTCCATTTCTGGATATAGCCCGGGCTGCAGATTCTCTGCTTATGGTCAAGTCCTCTGTACCTGGTTCACACACCATGCTTACTTTCCCTGTGCTCTCTGAAGGACCTTCCTTGCCTGTGAAAACTTTGTAGCTGGTGGCACCTGCTCCCACCCAGGCTTCCAACGATGCCCCGGTGTGATGGGCTCACATTCTATGGTAGCACGATTTTTATGCCTGTTAGTGAATTTTCCTAATGAATTCTCATGACAATCCTTTAAAGAAATATATTATCAGTATTTATAAATAGTTTATGTGCCACTATTCTCTGCTCGAACCGGAAAAGGTAAGAACGTACCAAGGACTTGATTAACTGATCTCAAAAGCCATGTGAAAATAATATCACCTCTCATACTCTCTTTTGATTAGACTTTTTTTCTTAGCTGAATGTTATAAATTCTGAGGCAGGGATCTGAAGAATTATAAAACTTCAAAGTAAAAACACTTTTGACCAATGAAATTGATGTTTGCAGATATCCTTTGACATTTTATTCTTCTGTAGGGTTGAATACGTTCTCATTAATTTAGAAGTGTACTCATTGAAACCACAGCAAATTACAGGAACAGATTTAAGTTATTAAAGTCACTGAGTAATGAAAAAATTAAATGTATACATAATATCAGGCTTCTGCACAGCCTGAGTTACTGACATGCTAATTACAAATACTTTTCATTTTTGCAAGAAATATAAGATAAAGCAACTCGGCCACATGCAGGAAATCTGTCCTCAGTACTGGGTGGCTCTGACTGCAGGTGGGAGAAGGCAGAAAGCTTTTAAATGGACCCCTTTAATGCCTTCCAAATACTAAAAGGATTAGTTTTAATTAACTAGAATTATTTTCACTGCAGCTTTGATTAACAAAGATTCAAACTATAATAGAAATAACCAAAATGGAACTGCATGCATTGCAGGACTGTTTTTACATAGTGCCCACTATTTTCTTCCTGTGTTTTTAATTGTATTCCTCAGTCAAGCGATAAGAAACAATAGGACACAGAGGACTCAACGTCCCACTGGAAATGGATGTTGCAGGAGAAATGATATCAGGTCAAGGGAAGTCTTGACTTTTGAGTTTAAAACACCAATGACACAAAGAAGATAAATAGAAGAATGTGAAAGAAAAGCATGAGTTATCCAAGCCTTTCTTTCTTTCTTCCTTTTTTTCTTTTTTTCTTTTTCTGTTTTTAGCTAATCCTGAGACCATGGGACACTTGCTAAGTGAATGGTAAAGGAGTGAGTCAAAGAGTTATATGGTAATCAGAGAGTTTCTGCTTGCACTCACCGTCTCTGGACATCTACAAGGATGAGGGGATAGAAACTAAGCTGGGTTGGACCCTATGTCTCACATCCAGGATTGGGTCAAGTCTCACAGCATCTCTTAAGCACCGCCACCCAGGGAAACCAGAGGAGAGATATCTGAATTTCCAATCTGTCGCCTCTAAAATCACTTCAAGCCAACATGACAGCGTGTGCCCATGGTCCTAGTAATGAATAAGGACAAGATGTGACGGTGAAGAGTCACTGGGCACACTGCCTAGTAGAGCTAGCTCATTCGCTGTTGAAGGCTCTAGTATTGTGCATATTTTTTGAATTTTATATTTTAACAGGCAGACTAGACAAAACATTTTTGTCTACTAGTAAGTCTTTCACTATCAACCTCTGTCTCCCACAATGTTCCAAACTCTCTAATTCTAATGTGATTTAATTAAGGAAACTCCAAGTTTATAGAATAGCTCAGAGATTCAGTTGGGTGAAATATTCATAACTCTATGACAACAAATGAAATGCCTGTGAAGGCTTACATTTAGTCTTTTGTCTGCTCTAGGGAATATTAGAAAGTAATGTGGTATAATGTAACATAAAATTTACATTATATGTGTATGATATTCTAAATTTATTTGTTTCAATTTGCTCAATCTATGCCTTCCAAAAAGCTGTTTTATACCCTTAAAGAAGTTAAGAATAATGATAGAGTTTTTTTAATATTCTGTGTATGTTAAAAATACAACTAAGGGGGCAAGCAAGAGGGTTCATCAGTAAAGGTGCTTGCTACCAAGCTTGACAACCTGAGTTTGGTTTCTGAAACTCATCTGGTGGGAGAAGAGAACTAACTCCAGCCTCTATATGCAAATACACATGCAAAAATAAATAAATGGAATATAATCACGCATAAATACTAGTTTACATTCACACACTAAAGTTCCACTTAAATGTCACAGAACGTTGATCTGCTAAACCACAAAGTAAGAAGTTTGGCTAATTACAAGCCCTGTGAGGTCCCTCAGGATACATTATGTCAAGGTGTGCACCTACAGATGACCTGAAATAGTCTTAAAAGGGAAAATTCTAAGGGCAAATAAGTTGGAAAATCCACCTAGAAAGTATCTCATTTGCATAAATAAATATTAAATTTATACACAGGTGTAACATAGAATTATGGTATACTAATGATTTTAAAGAAATTTAAAAGTTTCTGCACGTAAAAGGAAACTATAAAAATGGGGAAAAAATCTTTCCATCCCTTCATACTAACAGGCAATAAATAGCTAGAACCTAGAATAACTCAAAAATTAAACATTACGAATGTCATCAGATCAGAAAATGTATAGATAGTTCACAAAAGAAAACGTGCAAATGGCCATTGAATATTTGAAAAATGGTCAGCATCTTTAGCCATCAGGATAATACAAATTGAAACTACATTAAGATAATATCTCTCTGAAGTCAGAATCACTTTAGCATCAAGAAAACAAATATAAACAAATGCAGGCAAAGATTCAGAGAAAAAGAGATCATTACACAGCGCAAAGAGAAACCACTGTTGTTGGTTGTTTTTACTCTTTGGCTCTTTGTGGGACCTGTCTTCTAGCTCCCAAACAGTCACACACAGAGCCTTATTCTTACTTAACCACGCCCGGCATTAGCTTGGCTTATTTCTGTCCAGCTTTCATTAACTTAAATTATCCCATATACCTTTTGTTTTTGAGCTTTTTTTTTCTTTCTTTTCTTCTGTATACCTTACTTTCACTCTTACTCAGTGGCTGACTGTTGCTGGGTGGCTGGCTCCTGGCATCCTCCTCCTTGTTTTCTTATTCCTAGATCCTTCCAGATTTCTCCTCCTATTTATTCTCTCTGTCTGCCAGCCCAGCCTATCCTTTCTCCTGCTTTGTTATTGGTCATTCAGCTCTTTACTCGACCAATCAGGTGTTTTAGACAGGCAAAGTAGCACAGCTTCACAAGTTAAATGAATGCAACATAAAACAATACAACACATCTTTGCATCATTAGACAAATGTTCCACCGCATAAACAAATGTAAAACACCTTTAGATGACATTTCACAATAAACCGGTGTAGTTTCTTCAAAAGTTAAACTTGAATTATCATATAATCCAGATGTACTGCCTCTGAGTACTATGCCCCCAAGAAGCTAAGTCAACACTCCTCAGAGATACTGGAAAAATCCATGCTTTTAATGCATGAGCCACAGTAGCTATAAAACTGCAAACCAATGCTATCCATCCACAGATGCACAGATAAAGAAAAGGCGGTATTTGCACACAGGGGAGCTATGTCTTAACTGTAAGGAAGGCGATTACGCAATTCCTGGGAAAATGAGAGGAAGCGAGGCAGTCTCATTTCAAATCAGCTATATTTCACATTTTCTTGCAAATATAGACTATAGATTTATGAATAAACACACACATGTATGAGGCATGAAATTAAAAAATAAATATGAGAGTTAAGGAACACATCCACAAAGGAGAAGAAGATAATAAGAAGATAATGGGTGTGGAAAAAGTCAAAATATTATGTTTTCTCTCATAGGCAGAATATAGATCCAATATCAAGTGTATGTAATATGAACTCAAAAGGAATGCTAGGTGAAGAAGGTCCCAGGAGGGTTGCGGGTAGGAGCTTATATATGCATTGCACAATAATATGTCTGTATGGAAATGTCATAATGAAAACATTATTTCATATGCCCAATTTAAAAAAAAATAAAGCTCTAACCAAAAATAATCTAAAGTAATCTATTGCTATGTGCAAAACTCAAGTACAAATGTATCAAGAACCTCAACATACATCCAGTTACATTGAGCCTGATAGATGAGAAAGTGGGAAGAAGCCTTGAATTCATTGGCACAGGAGACCACTTCTTAAATATAACACCAGTAGCGCAGACACTGAGAACAACAATCAATAAATGAGACTTTCTGAAACTGAAAAGCTTCTGTAAGTCAAAGGATAGGTTAAATAAGATAAAATAACAACCTACAGAATGGGCAAAAATATTCACCAAACCCACATTTGACATAGGGCTGATCTCCAAAATATATAAAGAACTCAAGAAACTTGACATCAAAATGCATAAAAATTCAATTAAAAAAGAGGTACACAGCTAAACAGAGAATTCTTAGCAGAAGAATCTCAAATGGTCTAAAGATGTTTAAGGAAATGCTCAACATCTTTAATCATCAGAAAATGCAAATCAAAATAACTCTAAGATACCATCTTACACCTGTCAAAATTGCTAAGATCAAAAACACTGCTGACAGCTTATGTTGGAGAAGATACGGAGTAAGGGGAACACTCCTCCATTACTGGTGGGAGTGTAAACTTGAACAACCACTTTGAAAATCAATATGGTGGTGTCTCAAAAAATTTGGAATCAATTTACATAAAGTCACAGCAATACTACTCCTGTGCATATACCCAAAGGGTACTCAATCATACCACAAGGACAGTTGCTCAACAATGTTCATAGCAGTATTATTCATAACAGCCAGAACCTGGAAACAACCTAGATGCTTCTCAGCTGAAGTCTGGATAAAGAAAATGTGGTACATTTACACAATGGAGTATTACTCAGTAGTAAAAAGATATAAAAAAATGACATCATGAAATTATGGGCAAATAGATGGAACTAAAAAAATTCTTGAGAGAGGTAACCCAGACTCACAAAGACAAACAAGGTTCATACTCACTCTTAAGTGGATATTAGATGTGAGACGAAGGATACCCAGACTACAATCCACAGCTTCAGAGAAGCTAGGTAACAAGGAAGACCCTAAGTGGGATGCATGGATCTTCCTGGGAAGTGTGTAGCATGATTAATAAAAACCCAGAGACAGATTCTGGAACTCAACCTGAAAGTCAGAAAAGCCAAATAGCCAACCACTGGCTCTTATCTTCACCTCAGTCTGAAATTGTGATTCTGCCTCCAGGAATCCTTAGAATGAGACAGTGTCCGAGAGCTGTCTCCTCCAGTCTTGTATTCCTTTCTAGAGTTTGGATTAAAGGCATGAACCAGTACTGTATGGTTTCTATAACAAACTAGTGTTTCTACTGGAGTTAAAGGTGTGTGTCACCACTGACTGGTCTGTAAAGCTGACCAATGGGGATGTTTTACTCTCTGATCTTCGGGCAAGTTTATTTATTAAAATACAAATGAAATATCACTACAGAAGGGGATGAGATGCGATCTCCTGGATAAACTGGGTGGGAGGGAGTTGGTAAAAGGGAGGGTATAGGAGATGAGAACATGAGGGAATGGGATGGTCGAGGGGGGAGAGGGACAGAGTGGGAGAGCAATGAAAGAGAGATCTTGATAGAGACACTATGGGGTTAGGGAGAAACCTGGTGCTACAGAAATTCCCAAGAATCCACAAGGATGACCCAAGCTAAAACTCCTAGCAGTAGTGGAAAGGGAGCCTGAACTGGCCTTCCCCTGTAATTAGATTGGCGAATATCCCAACTATCATCATGGAGCCTTCATCCAGTAACTGATGGAGCCAGAGGCATAGATCCACAACCAAACACCTGACTGAGCTCTGAGAATCCAATCAAAGAGAGGGGAGAGGGAATATATGAGCAAGGGAGATCAAGACCATGATGGAGAAATCTACAGAGACAGCTGAAACAAGTTCGTGGAAACTCATGAACTCAAGACTAACAGTTGTGCAGCATCCATGGGCTCAAACTAGGCCCTCCATATGTCAGAGCCAGTGGTGAAGCTTGGATTATTTGAAGGACCCTTGACAGTAGGAATAGGATCTATCCCTGGTGCATGAGTTAGCTTGTTGGAGCCCATTCACTATGTTGGAATGGCATGCTTCATAGCCTTAATGCAAAGGGGAGGGGCTTGGTCTTGCAGCAACTTAATGTGCCAGACTTTGTTGACTTTCTCTTACTATTGGGAGGCTTGGATAGGGTTGTGAACTGGG
>LOEQ01001966.1:117954-133376 GCA_001685075.1 Bramus lutescens | reverse complement strand
AGCCGTGCGGGAGCTGGGCCGGACGAAAAGCAGGCCCGCTCCCCCAATCACTACACATGGTGTGTTATTTCTTAAAAGGAGAAAAAAGAACTGAAAAATACTGACATATTAAACCTAGGAAATGGGTTTTCTCTATTATTTTCTATATAAGAAATAGTTCATTGAAAGTGACATATGAGAAAGTGATACACACACACATAAACACACACACACATTGGGATGGTGACAAATTTAATATCATATAGCCATAGATTTAAATTCCTTCCTTCTACAGATGTACACATGTGATCTAGGGCAAACTCGTCTATCTCTATCATTTATGTTTTATGTATATTCATGGAGGAGAGGCCCAGAAAAGCATGAGCATGCTCAGCTCACTCAGCTGACTCTTAACAAACCTAGACACAGTACTATCCTCATCACACCTCTGCCACAAAAACCTAATGTCATTGTTTCCCTGGAAATGTTATAGCCTTGGTTCTCCATCAAAAAGTCTGCCATTAAAATCAGCCCAATGTCTATATACTGATTAATAAATAATGAAAGTATGGTACATATATGTAGTAGAATATTATTGAACTCTAAAGAAAAAATGAAACTATGAAGTTTAGAGGGAAACGAATAGGTCTGGAAAAAATTATGCTGGGCAGAATCTCCCAGACACAGAATAAAATACTGCATGTTCTCTCACACATGTATCCTAGCTTTGACTCCTTGGCTCAGCATAGTTAACGTAAAACTATAGAAGCTGGAAAACTAGCAGGACATGAAGAGGATTAACTTAAGAGAAGGGCTAACAGGAGAACAAAGGTGAAAATAAAGAACAGAGGGTGGGACTTCAACATGAACGGGAGAGAATGGCACAAGCCAATCTACAGCAGAAAGCGGATTGCATGTATGAGCCCAGGACTGTTTCTACTCTCTTATCGCATCCTAGTTAAGCATTATTCCCTCCATCAATCCTCCTTTAAAACAGAAGGAACTCAGGGAGATTAATGAACTTTCTCCAAGTTGTTCGGGCACTAAACACTGATAATCAAATCCTTTTCTAACTTTTGTAACAGAAACCCTACAAGCAGCAATTGAACAAGTAGAATTTAGTTTCACTGGCAGTCACAGATCATCTATATCCAATGAGGTCATAAAATCCAGCATGGATTTAAAACTGGCCCCAGTACTTAATATAGTAAATAAAACTGGAGGCAAGATAAACTGAATAAAATTTTGTAATGCTTAACATTTTCTTCAATTTAAGAGAAATATCAGGAGTGCTAATATTGTCTTGGCTATATAATGCATGATTGTTCAGAGAACAGCTTGAAATGGGGAAATTATTTACAAAAAAAAAGATGCAGCTGAAATACATAGGATGGAAGCATGGATGTGAACTTGTCTGTCACCTGGATAAGCCCAGAGCTTCCAGGCTGAGGTTTGCATTGATGGAAAGCCAATGCTTTAGATGAAAACTAAGAAAACAAGTAAAGGGGAATGTAGTGGATGCTTCTGCAAGTCAGACATGCATTGCTTTCTTAGAACTTGTTGAGTGACTCGAGCCATTCCACAGGCTTTCAAAAAGCCAGCAAGGCAGAAGCAGACTCCCAAGATCATGAGTCCTGCTAGAGCAGAAACACCATTCAATTTTGTTTCTCTAATGCCTTGTTCAGTGTAGCTATCTAGTAAGTGTTCATTGAACATTTGAATCGGCTTGTGATCTAAGACATTTTTATGTTCTCGGAACTTGCAAACTGCCTGCTATCCAGTGTAAACATTGGTCAACTGGTGACCCTACTGTCTATAAAGCTTGGCCACTGAAAGACATTCTTAACTCTCCGCTTCAAATCTTATAACCAGTATCTCAAACCTGTTAAGTCCATTCAAATCCTCCTTCTCCTAAGCTTTTACATAGGTTACAATTTCTCCCTTTGTGCTCTCTTCTCTGTCAGTGGTAGATGGTTTTTAAATAAGATCCTCCAATGACACCAATGTTGGCTGAACACTTTCTTCTGAGCGTGGCTTTACTCAGTCAGTGAACATTCTTCTGGTAATGAAACTTCAGTTTTACACCTGCTGATCCTGCTTCTCCAGCTAGAAAATCTCATCCAGTTTTCAAAGATCAACATAGGTCTTTTCATTAAGTCTCTCTTAATCCGCCAAAGATGATAATTTCTTGCCTTCACGATTGCTTTATCTATGTACCTATTTTAAAGATGATCATATTGTTAATAAGCAATTTTAATTGTTAGCTAGTATAAGATAGACTAATAAGACAAAAAGTTAGGTGGAGTCTCTTTCCCTGTAATTACAAATGGACCGAACGTGTTGCTTTCTGATGAGCAGATTGAGGGGGAGAGACTCTGCCAGTTTTGATTCAACAGCTAGAAGATGGCAATTTTCACTTCAGTATTTTGGAATCCTTATCAATCCTATAAGATCTTTTGCTTCTATGATATCATCATGCTATAAGGGTTTTGAGACTATTATGTTGAAAAGCTAGGAAGACAATCAATGCCTCATCTATATGACATTATAGCTAAGATCGCAGACCTAAGAACAAATTCTACACTCTGCTGCTTGGACAGCTAATTCATAGCATATATAAACTTATAAGATGGCTGTTGTTCTATACCTCTGAGTCAGTGGTTCTCAACCTTCCTAATGCTTTGACCCTTTAATATAGCTCCCCATGTTGTGATGACCACCAACCATAACGTTATATTATTGCTACTTCATAACTGTAATTTTGCTACCATCGTGAATAATAATGCAAACACTTGATATGCAGTATGGTCTTGGGTGAGCCCTGTGAAAGGGTCATTCAACCGCAAAAGGGGTCATGACCCCCAGGTTGAGAGCCGCTGCTCTAAGTGTTTAGAAATATTTTCTTAGCTCTCCTCTTATTTCATTACCTGCTACAGATTCACATTTCCTTCCCATTTACTAAACTTACAAACTTTCCCCTGAAGAATTCACTACCTGGAGAAATTTCTGCCTATATTAAAGCTTTAAAATCTTTTTAGAAGCTAAGAATGTAGTTCACTGGTACAACAATTGTCTAGGATGTACAGTGCCTAGAGCAATATCAAAAACATACATACATACATACATACATACATATATGCATACATACATACATACATACATATATACAAACATATGTACGTACATACTAAACACAGTTCTTTGGCTTATGATCCCTGTAGTTCTATAGGGAAATTCAAACTTAAGATGTCCTTCTAGATGACTTCATTTTAATGTCTGACTGGCATCCCAAGAATCAAACTGAAATTGAACCCTAATCTTTGCCACTGCGGTAGCAACTCTTGGTCCTGGTAACCATTTCAATCCAGAGTACACAAACATGACACAATTACCCTGGTTTCTGTCTTCTCACTTCTCGTCATCAGTAAGCCATGCTTCTACATTACAATACGTTAAAAGCTGAGAGATTTTACAAATACAAGTCTCACCACATCACTCGGTAAAGGCATTTATTAATAGCTTTTCAATATGCCTCTAACAACTTCTAAAATCCATCTCACAGCTCAGTGTGTGGTACCCTTCTCGGATCCCAGATACTCTATCTCCATCGAAAGTCACCCTATTCTTATTGCTTGACCTTCTCACTAGGCCCAGGTGGCCTCAGAATAGGCCTGATTTAAAGTTGTGTTCTCTCTCCAACTCTATTCTGCACAGGGCATTAGTATCTTAAGAGAATACAAGGACTGCAGAAAGGTTTTACCTTCCAGCAGAATTTACAAACAGGCTCCTCTGTCCCTTCCATACCCTAATCCTGGATTGTGCTCAAATTCCTCCATCTACAACTTTGAATATTTATTAGTACAGATCACATACTCAAGAATATTTGTGTGTTATAATCATGTCTGAAAGCCATACCTAAAAACTGCTGAAGACATCTTCTCATGATGAAACCCTTTAATCAGGCAGTCTGTGAAAATCATTTTTCATAATTCCTAGGTAGCAATGGTTCTGAGGTCCACTGTCATGAACGTTGTTGTGATTTGATTGCTCAAGATTGCTGTTGATGGTGGGCTTCTTAAGTAAGACTTGCTTTCCTCTGATAAGTTAAAAATCGTGATATTAGACTGCCTTCATTACTGTTTTGCTGAGTCATTTGGGAGGATGTAAAACAACACAGAGAAGTATTCTGAGCTATTCATTTCTCACACTTAAATGCAAGTCGGACAAGATAAAACAATGAGCAACAATGTGTTCTCGAGACATATTTTCAGGGTTTAATTTAAATGGTAACATGAGGTATATTACAGATGTATTTGAAATTTTTTAAAATATCAAAATTCTCCAGCACTCTGCATGTCTCTTTGTACCAGTATTCATTAGCTTTGAGCAAAATGCTTTCTTTCTAGGGAGTTCATAAAATTCACTAGCCTCTAGACCCTGGGAAAAGGATGGCAGACCTGTGACACCAGAGTACACTAGCATGTGCCAATCATCATTGCTCCTGCTGCAGTGCTCTATGTTAGCCGTATCTGCATTTTCTCTTGGTCTTTAATTTGATGCCAGTTTTACACAGCCCAGAAACAGCAATGCTAATTTTCACATCCTTCTTTCATATGCTCTGCCGATTTTGTCACGTCTAGCATCCTCTAAGTTTTGCCATGGCTCATGCATCTTCAGTCCTATGGTATTACTTTTTTTTTTCATTTTTCAGGGAAAAGATATGTAGTTCTGTACTTCTAAATAAAGCCCTCCCTTTGCTATTCTGTGTGCACTTTCCCTGAGGTGTATAATTGGATTTTTCAGTCACGTATCTCAAAACATGCATGGCCAACTAAGCTGGAAAAATTACGACATTGCTAAGCTTAAATGTAACAATCCTATGCCTTCAAACAAAATACACAGGAGATGTTTTATCTTACTTTGCCAGAAAGTCACTTCAGTGCTTTAGATAAATTGCTCAGGGAACATTTTCTGCTCGAGTATATCCTGGAACTGAAGGAAAATAAAAGACACAATTTTGACTGCTATCACTAGCAATTGAATTCTTTTTATGGGCTGTTTTAGATTTTCTTTATATAGGTGATTTAATTTCACAAAGAAAGTCCATTTTATCTTATTGCCGTATACACCTGGCTCATCATGATTCTCAGCTGTGAAGTGATCAGATGCCAAGTACAGAACCTCACAAGCACCAAGCCCGGAATTACAGTAAATTATGATTCACATTTCTTCAAGGCAGCTTTGCAGTGTTGGGAGCAGACATTTTGAAATTAGACTGCTCAGATCCTCATTTAGGCTCTACCACTGGCCAGGCTTGGAAAATATGTGCAGCTACCTATGTATCAATTTCTTCATCAGTAAGATCAGGAGATGTTATAGGACCATAGTGATGGTTACACATGCTATATGGGTACACTGTGAGATCACAGAATAGGCAAAAATTAGCTAATATCATTCCTAATGAACCATTCACAGAAAAATATACTTACAGAATTGTTCAAGGTTCTTTAGAGTATGACAAGTTATAGAATGGATCTCTCCAGTAAGGGTATTTATTACAGTGACTTACAGGCTGGGGTTCAGATAGTCCAACAGTAGCTGCCCAGGAATGGAAGGTCCAAGTTTATTCAGTCCTTGAGGCTCAGTGTCTCAGCTGGTTTGCAGTATATGCTGGAAGACCAAAGAAGTAGATTTCATGCCAGTGAAGGAATGGACTTGCTAGTATGGCAAGAGCAAAGAGGAAAAAAAGCATAAGCTTTCTTCTTTCATGTCCTTACATAGGCTTACAGCAGAGGGTGTGGCCTTGATTAGAGGTGGGTTTTTCCAGCTCAAAAACTCTGAATTACAAGTATGTCTTCCTATGTCAAGCAAGATTAAAGGTGTGTCTTCCCACCTCAAAAATCTGGATTAGAAGAAGATCTTCCCTCTTCAAACTAAGTACAAATCCCAGACAGGGGTGCCCTCCATTTTTGGGTTTTAGTTAATTTCAGATGCAATGAAGTTGACAACCAAGAATAGCCAGCACACTTATAAAACATTTACTGTGTATCTACTCTTAAGCCATGGACTCAGAAATGTGACTGCATTCAAGACAGACAGCAACAGGGTGACTTTTAACTGAGTGATTGAAATTAACTTTGCACGAAGGCAGAGCATCTTAACCAACATTGTCACCCACTTCCTCTTTGTCCCATCACCTCCTGCCTCCAGACCTGATCCTTCATTTTATCCTCAGTGCAGCAGACAGAAGAAATGCATGAAAGGTGAATTAGATCAAACCTCATTTTGTGCACAACACAGCAATGCCTTCTATGAAACTCAGAGTGAGAACTGATTTCCTAGTTGGTTAAGGAGACCTGCATGGTCAGTCCTTCCCTCTCTCGTTGTGTATAGCAGTCTGTGTACGTTACTTTCGCTATTTCAACTACAGTGGCTTCCTGTGACATCTCAATCAACCATCCTTGATACAGCTGTCTTTCCTGAGAACCTGGTCTTTCAGTTGCCCTATGGATAATTTTGTAATTACCTTGAAATTTTGAAAAAAAAAAAAAGCTTTAATGAATCCTCTCCTAACCGTTCTGATACACACCTGTTCCTCTTTTCTCCTTGCCTCTAACACCACCTTCCAACATCTTATTTGCACTTACTTGCCCCCCCATCATCCTCCAATAAAAACATATGTGCCACAGGGGCAGAATATTTTTCGTTTATGGGTATACTCCAAAAGCGCAAGACAAAAAGGCCATAAATTTAAAGAGTTGGAGAGGGAAACAAGGAATCAGAGAAATTGTGTAATTAATTTTAATTTAAAAATAAGGGAAAAATTTAAAATGCTGTTGGTAAGATATCAGATGTCTAAGAGAACACCA
Organism: Bramus lutescens; assembly: GCA_001685075.1. Lineage (NCBI taxonomy): Eukaryota > Metazoa > Chordata > Mammalia > Rodentia > Cricetidae > Bramus > Bramus lutescens. Next base: position 126,528 of record LOEQ01001966.1, on the reverse strand, counting down.
AATATGGGAGGAAGGACAAGCCAAGGCAAAGGAGGCATCATTGCAGGACTTAATAATCAGATTACGGGGAGACCATTGGTTATAGTGAAGTTTATTTTGCATCTGTTTATGATCTGTGCCCTCAGTAAGATAATACAGACTTTTTAAAAGAGGCATTCAATAGATATTTGTTGAAATCAGTTACATTTTAATATATACATTGAATTAGAGCATTTAAATACAACAATATGGTAGGTGTTTTTTTTTTTCAAATCCAATAGGGGCAGAAAATAAAAAGGGAAGAAGAAAATTGTAAACATTTATTACACCTAGACATGCTTGCAAGCTTATCTTTTTGTGTGTTTGTTTTGTTTATTTCATTATAGTCTATGAGTAATGGCCCTTTTGGAGGTGATTTAATTCTTTTGAAACAGCCAGGAGCTAATGTGATAACAATTGCTCTAAACAAAAACAGTAGTGCAAAGAAAGAAGAGACATGTCTAAATGAAGGTGAGTGACTTGGATCAAAAGGGAACGGAAATGACCAAACACTGACTAGTGGGAGGAGGATCATGCAGGGAATCACTTTGAAATTGATAGTCATTGCACCACACTAGGAACAGTACTGAACCAAACTCAGTAGATTTTTAAAATCTAAATAACATTTAGTTAGTTTTCTAGACCTAAAAATCGATCTTGGGATTCCACCACATAAAATTCTCCACTCAGAGTTGTAAAACTTACACAACTCAATATCTCTGCAGCCAAATTAGAGGCCGTGAAGTATAACAGTATAAAGCATAAAGATACAGTAGGAAAAAAAACCCAAGCCTAAGCCCTTGTAGAGATGGTTTATATACCTCCCTTATCCACATTGTGTTGTGAGATGTTACTGACAATAGGTCAACTTCTCTAGTTCTCAATGCTTTTCTGCATATAAGACATGCATAAGAATTCTCACCCAACAATGTTATTCGAAATGGATAAAAAGCAACTACAACAATTGGTATCAAGGCCAGTCAGTGATGCTTCCAAGGCATTACAAATAACATATGCCAGGCAGAAGACTACTTCTTCTATAACACTTGTGCTTGTCCTTGTAACAATTCTTCAGAGAAGGTAGCACCATTATTTTTTATCTTACAGACAACTAAATTGGAGCTTAGAGAAAGTTTTTAGATTGTTCACTTACATTTCTTTTTCACAAAGACATACATTATGTTTTTTATAGTTTCCACCAGAAGCTCTTTCAGAGTACATCGTTTTCTCAAAAAGAAAACAGAACAATAAAGAAAGAAAGGAAGAAAGAGAGAGAGAGAGAGAGGGAGGGAGGGAGGGAGGGANAGAAAGAAAGAAAGAAAGAAAGAAAGAAAGAAAGAAAGAAAGAAAGAAAGAAAGAAAGCTTCTAAGTGAACTTAACCAGAAATCTAATCCAGACTTTTGTCCTCACTTTGGTCAGTGTGCATTTATCCCATAATTGCCATTATTTCAGTTTTCAAGCTACAGCTCATATTAGCATTCTATATATCTTGACAGATGTGCAAGCCACTCTGCACATCCAAAGGACAGAGAGCAATAGAAGTTATTGAAAAAATGCTTTGGAAATAAATATGATTATATGACTTTAATTGTGGAAAGCAAATCAAGATAAATACAAGATTGGGAGAAAATAGTTGAAAAATCTATTTGGATAAATGGGGAAAAGGATTTGTATAAACTTGTCTGTTTTGAATAATGAAGAACTCCCTTATTCCTCCTACTGAGAAAATAGAACCAGAACGAAGTGAGAACACATATTCTCATTTTGAGCTGCTGCGAATAATTTTCCAGTGGTTAGGCCTTAAGATGCCTTTGAATTGACCTGGTCTGCTCTTCTCATTTTAAATAAGAACTTTGGGCTAGAGAAGTGCAGTGTTCTTTCAAAGACCACACAGCCAGCTGTACCATGCAGTTTCCCTGCACCAACACCCCAGGAAGTGGAAACTTACCCTTCTTAGACTCTACGTAGGCCTGGAACTTGCCAGAACAAGACAAGATGTGAATGGCAGTGGCTCATTTCCAAAGTAAAAAATAAGGCCATCCATAATCTCCGACAAAAGAAACAAAAAGAAAAATTCGATATAGCCTTCCAAATAACCCCATTAATGCCTATTGGTTCTGACAAGCTTAGAAGGTATGTGAGCTTAGAATACAGAAAATTCAGGGCTTGCTATTTCACAATTAATCCAGAAGTGAATTCTCCCAGTGCTATCAACAGAGACAAACCGAGCCTTGACCAAAAGGTTAACTAGCTGCCATTTTAACATTATCCAAATATAAACAGCTTATTTTCTTTTCCTCTAATGTTTTGAATCTTGGAGGAAAAGATTGTGAGATATTTTTCTTGTCAAATAACCACACAAGAGCATTGAATGAATTTTTCTCCTCTGTTCTGGTCCTTTTGAAGGAATGACTTTAGCAGAGAAACAAGACCTTTTAAGGAAAGGTCATTTTTTGTTTAATTTATTTTTCCATTCAAAAATTTACACATTTGTTTGATCACATGCTCGTTCAGTCCTGGTCCAGCTGGCTTTGGTGAGCTCCCATTAGACAAACCCCTCAAGATGAGCAAGGAAAGAAAAGTAAATAACCAATCAAAATACACAACCATTCAGGTGGGATGTCCCAAAGAAGGGTAGCTGAACAGAAGATTCCTTGATGTGAATTTTGAATAGGTTTTCATGAAAATTTACAATGTAGGTAATGTACCTTGGGAAAAGAGACCCGCTTTATTCCCAAAATATGATAAGCCAGATATCTTATTTTCTTACCATTATCCACTAGAAAAAAAACATATAAAGTAGAGGAATACCAAAACCACAATGTATCAACCCCTCCTTTTTATGCACATGTAGGAATGAGCAATTTAGTCTTTGCAATAAGGGAAACAATTGATCTCCAGCTTCAAGTACGTTAATAGCAAAGGGCATTATAGCATCAAGAGTCACAGATTGTCATTGCTTCTGATACCCAAGCAAGTCATCCATTAAATGGTACCACCACAGCTTTGGATGCGGACCACAGTTCAATTTCAGCTATCATATCACTGGATTTTGACCTCCTTCTAAAGAAATAAGGTGCATCCCATTACTGGGGTGCTTCTGAGCTATGCTCAATTTTCTGTCAATCAATGTCCTGCTATGAGAAGATGAAAAAAGCCAGATCTTTCCAATTTCAACCACTTCTACAGTTTTCTATAACAATAAAGGCTAGTCTACCAAATTCTTAGCTGTAAAATACTAAGTTATGGGTTGCAGTGAAATTAATTTTTTTACTTTTTCTAAATTATTTATTTAAAATGAATGAATTTAATATAATGGTTGTAAGTCACAATGACTTATCTCCCAAGCCAGGTTCCAGAACAATTCCAGGTCTGACGTTTTGTTAGACATCCTAGATTGGAGAGTTGTCATCTTCTGTATGCATTCAGCTGAGTATGAGCCAACACAAACACCTTTCTAGAGGGGCCTAGTGTAGAAAGTACTTATTACTTTCACTTTGCCATTTTGTAGTATCAATTCTTCTTTCGTTCCAGGCCCTCTTCTTTGAAAATATACTCAAGATATATGAAATAATATGTGTTGCTAGCTGTTTGGTTTTTATAACATAAAACGTAAAATTTTAAGTGTAATCTTGCCAAGTAAGGAAAAAATGCTTGTTTTTATGTTTCTTTCTAAAAGATTGACAGAAGATCCGTGGGATAGCACAATCCTGTTAGCCCAGTACTAAGGAACTGGAAGCCAGAGGAAAAGGAGCTCACAAGCACCCAAATATATAAATAACCTCAAAAACAGTTAGCAGAGACAATTTGGTCTCAGAAATCTGTTACCATTGAAACCTGGAGGATGATCCCTGAGAAAACAAAGTAACAAAGGAGAAATCTCCGCCTATGAGTTTCCCCAGTGTGAAAGCCATGAAATGAGAAGCCGAATTTGGACTGTGAGAGGAAAGTTAGAGATCAACCTGTACACAGCAGAGCTGAATAGTTTTCTCTGATCCTTAAGTTTTTAAAGTCCAGTCAATATGTTAGTCACACACAAACCCTATGCTGGTGGTTGTCATACAAAGGCTTCTGCTCTACAAAGTACCTATCCTGAGATGGAAAGAAATACATGTTGAGCAAAGTGATGTCACAGATATTCTGCTGCGGATGACGATTTCTCATGTGTCCTAATTACTCCTTTTTACATTATTCTTGGTCGCGTAAGATAGCTTGGAGGATTTTTATAACTCTAGAGCAAATAAAGCATTGCCATAACTAATAGTCTGTATTTCATGAATATGAAATGCCGCCCTGAAGAAAATTGTAAAAACGTGAAAAGATAAATTTGAATGATGAATTCTTCATGGTAAAAATAATGACATTGGAATTAATTCTGTTGTTACTAAGCAACAATCATAACATATACAAATATTCATGAAAAATGAGATAATGCAGTTGACACCAATTTAAGCAAAATTCTACAATAGATTTTTTTGAATGCATGGTTTTTCTACATATCCCAAAAAGAAAATATGTTTAGTAGGAAGCAGCAGAGAGCTCACATGCATAACTGGTATTTTCCACATTTGTTTTGGCTACTAATACCAGAGTTGAAACAAGAAGACAGTAACTAAAAAGTATTTCAACTTGAAAATATTATCTACTTATCTGAACATGATAAAGTACTGGTAATGACAAAATTAGGTTCATCATGATTTATAATTAAGCCTGGTGGTGATGTCACATTCCTTTAAAACCAGCACTTGAGAGGCAAAAAGCAGGGGTGTAGCTATGAGTTCAGGGCCAGCCTGGCCTACAAAGTGAGTTCCTGAACAGCCAGGACTTTGACAAAAAGAAACCCTGTTCTTAAAAGTTAAAAAGCAAAAATAAAGCAAAACAAAAGGATTCATAATTACATGAGCAACATAAACAAAGAAATTTCTAGCAACTATCAACTCACAATGGAATGCATCTAACTCATATTTGTTACTTTCCTCTTGAAATCCAGCCACAGTCTCACGGAGTAAGTGCTGGGAAAACCAAGGCATTTATTTGGAAAGAAGGCAGGGGTTATTAAAAAAAACTGACTTGTTCAGGATTTGAAGGAGAAAGCCTTACTAATCTGGAAACTAAGAGTGAGTCAGATGAGCCAAGTTAGTTAGAAATTTGGGGCTGTCTGTATGAGATGCAATTGAAAGTAGCTCTTGACTATCAGATGTCTTAATTTCTAAACAGTTAAAGACTCACTGGTTAGGATGGTCTCTTTCTTAGGACTTACTAATTTTGTGGTTATGGGTTAATATTCAGAGAACCTCTTTTGCTCAGGGGATATAGCTCAGAGGTGGAATATTTGCTAATCATACAGATAGCGCCGGCTTTATTGCCAGTGTTCAGAAGCAGCATCTTTCCCAACATAACAAGGTTGGCAGTGAAACATGGATTCGCCAGGAAAGGGGGAGACAATATGTTTCATAGATTCAGTCCAAGGTATCATCTACATCTTTGGAAAATGGGAGACAAGAAATACGTTGCTCATCACGTGGCCCTTAAAGTTAGTGGTTTTTAAAATCAACTTAAATAACTGAAACTAAAATTTTTAATTAGGTTTTTCATCATCTATACGAAGTTTCTATAAGCAGACCTTTTATCTCCTACTTGGACTTTGCCAAAAATTGTTTAATTGGCAAACCAGTGAGCGAAAGGGATTTTCTCATCTACTCACTGACAGAAACAGAAACCAACAAATCATAACAGTCTGAAGCTGACTTTATATGATAACTATAGACACATAGAAGAGAACAAAGAGTTTCCTCTAAGATCACCTGAAGAACAGGTGAGGTTATTACTTACCAGAACAATGTCTACAAGGGACAGGAGCACTTGACCACAGAATTTCACAAAAGCTGTTGTTGCTATGCGGTAAATTCATAAAAGTAGATGCCTTGCTCTATACTTTATTCAGTGCTGAGCACTAATCTCCAGGAAGCAGGTGCGAGTGGAAGTGGCCGGGGAAGTAGGAAAACTCAAGGGGCATCACACTATTAGTGCCTAAAGGAATAAGAATGCTAAGAATGAGACAACCCATAGGGTGTAGCTTCTTCCTTTGACACCAGTGTCAGATGGAAGCAGGCATCATGAATGAATACCAGCTCAGTACAGGGTAGACTTCCTAAGTATTTGAGGTGACATAGGAAGGTAAAAAATGAAATAAAAATGAGGACAATGATGGCAGGGATGTATCACATCAAACAGTTTGTAGATTTGGACATGGGACCTTCATTGCTTAGGTTGGACACTCACGTTCATGACATACATTTGGGGATGAAAAAGAATAGAAAATATGAATTGGAGGGTTACCTGGATGACATCATCCACTTATATTTATTTGTTTGGTATTGGGTGCCTTATGAAGTTTTGTCTTCAGGCTAAAATGTTTGTGCCAAAAATCAATCAATCACAAAAGATATCTACTAAAGAGATTTCTGCTAAAAATCACTTGAGGAATCACATTTATCAGTTTGTAAACACACCCATGTACCCAACTCATATGTATGTAATATACATGCATTTCAAACACATCCTTTGCTGAATGGTTAGTTCAGAACTATTTGTTGATTTGTCTCATAGGTAAAATATTGAACATTCTGATTCTCCTAATTTAAAACATTAGCAAAATGTTTTCAATATTTGAGCTGGCATTATATGTATAATAATTTAAATATATTAAATGTCCAGTTATTCCTTCAGACTCCTGGGGAACTTCATCTCTACAGACATTAGTCTAGCTCCAAGTTAGCTGAAGTCAAGCTCACCCCAGGATGCACCCAAATAAGCCCAGAGCTCAGAATAATTTTTAATGTGAAGACAGTTATAGATATATAATTTTATATTTTTAAACAAAATACTGTATTTTATTAGATACTTTATAATAGTGTATATGTAATTCAATGACGTTTATTACACAGTAAGTTTTTAATAGTATATATGTAATTCAATAACATTGATTATTGTACAATAAACATTATGAACAAACAGAATCAGAGGAAGGGCCTAGGAGTACCCCATGCACATGTCGTCTACAAATGTGCCCTAAGTGCGTTAGACATTTAGGTTCTAGGCACAAGAGGTGCAGGAGTTGACTTTAACCTTCCTGAGATAAAGCGAGGAAATTTGGATAGTGAGTGAATAAATAGGTGTCGAATGGTGATAAATGCTATTGAGAAAGATAAAGCAGGGTCATTGGGAAAAGCATAGTGAGGCTGTGTGGAATATACATCACCTTGTGCAAAAAAAAAAAACAAAGCTTAGAAAAATAGGTGACTGTTTCCATAGTGCCTGTTGTTTGAAAAGTTTGCAGAACCAGAGCCAACTGCCTGTGTTTGCTCCTCTCTTCCTAGCTCAGGTATTTTCTTCTTCAGTTGGCACGGATTCCTTTTGACGGCATCAAGATGATATACTTCTGTAGGGCTGTGTTATGTACCACTTTACCCCACTGAAGATTCTGCTGCTAAGAATAGAATTCTAAAGCAGTTTCACTTCTATGTTTTTGGTGCCCACAAGTGTAGTTTTCTTCACACTTCTTTTTTCACTTTCTGTACATTTTTTCCATGTAAGCATATCCATTTCTGTCTTCCCACATTTTAACCACATCAATGGGGTCACTGCTATAAGACCTCATTGATCTTTTCTCTGCATAAAATCATAATGATGATAAGATAAAGAACCACCTGTGTTGAACACAGTAATGGACATATTAAACCTGCATGTGCTTCTTCTGCATAGCCTAAGGATATCATTTTTCAATTTTTAAACTATAAGTTAAACAAATTATCAGTTTCCCTTGGACATAACAGTTAATACAGATTTTTCAATCAATGTTAACAAATAGTTTGTTATATTAATTAAGAAACTGTACAAAAATTCTTTTGTCTTTGGGTGGAATGTTCTATAGAAGTCTGGTAAGTCCATTTGAGTCATGACATCTGTTAGTTCTCTTATTTCTGGATTAAGTTTCTGTCTGGTTTACCTGTCCATTGGTGAGAGTGGCATGTTGAAGTCTCCTACTATTAGTGTTTTGGGTTTAATGTGTGATTTAAACTTCAGTAATGTTTCTTTTACATATGTTTGTGCTCTTGTATTAGGGGCATAGATGTTCAGGATTGAGGCTATATTTGATGGATTATTCCTGTTATAAGTATAAAATGTCCTCCATTTCTTCTGATTGATTTTAGTTTAAAATTTATTTTGTTGGATATTAGAATAGCTACACCTGCTTGTTTCTTGGGTCTATTTTATTGAAAAACCTTTTCCCAACCTTTTACTTTGAGGTAGTGTCTGTCTCTGAGGTTGAGGTGTGTTTCTTGTACACAGCAGAAAACTGGATCCTGTTTTCATATCCATTCTCTTAGGCTGTGTCTTTTTATATGTGAATTGTGTCCGTTGATATTAAAAGATATTAATAACCAGTGGTTGTTAATTTTTCTGTAATAGTGTTTGTGTATTTCCCTTCTTTGGGTTATGCTGAGGGCTGAAATCAACAAAATAGAAACACAGAAAACAATCCAAAGAATCAA
>LOEQ01001966.1:74399-91476 GCA_001685075.1 Bramus lutescens | reverse complement strand
CAGCCTGGTCTACAAGAGCTAGTTTCAGGACAGGCTCCAAAACTACAGAGAAATTCTGTCTCGAAAAACCAAAAGAAAAAAAAACCCAGAAAAGAAAACTCTGTGATTTTAGACAACCAAGTGGATGGCAATGTGTTAATAGCATCAGAAAAAATGATGTCTCTTGTAACAGGTGGCTTGCATAGGTGGAGAGTAGCAGGCACACAGAACCCAGCGCAGGCAGGTTGGGAGCAAACAGGGTTTTCATGCAGAAGACTACATATAGAACCTATTCAGGGACTTTTGGGAGTCCTTAAGTGAGGAGTACTTTGCAGGGGCCAGAGAGCCTGTGTGGTAGTCGGTATTGGGTGGTCACCAACACCTGAAATGTTTTAGCAATGAAAACTGGACTGTTTGCAGTAATGAGGCCTCATTTGCGTTAACCAATTTATGGAATCTGGGGGAAAATTCATTTCCAAAATGATCCTAGCATGCTGACTCCAGATAAGCTAAGTCATCTAGCCATGATTTGAAAGGCTCACCTGTCTTCTGTGGAGACCATGTATTGATGCATCAACTTTCTGTCCACTCATCTAGTCTATCTCCCATCTAGACTTCCTTTTATACCTTCTGTGAGGCAAAAGAGGTCAGAAAAGCTCAACGTTCAGGTTCAGGCAAAGCCAATGCCTTACCCTACAAAATACATTCTGACACCGTTGTTTGTGGAAAGATGCAGCATCCCTGAAGAGAGGCTGCATAGTCTGACCCATGGTACTCTAACGTGAGTACCAAAAATGATCGTATCTGGCCACTGGACTCGGAGCATCACCTAGATGTTATTGATAATTACAACTCTGGCTTCCAATGGTAACAGCCACTCAAAAATGGTAAATTATAATACCTTCACGTGATAGCTACATATGTCTTAGAAATGATCACAATACCTTATTACTATACACAGACATGCCATCATTTTCAAAGGATGAATTGTAAGTGAAAGAGGCCTCCTAAATCACAAAACTTTGCAGATGTTTCATTATTTTATAAAACTTAGATAATTGATTAAATATCATTAATGTGCTGCTGGAAAAAAAGAATGTGAATTGTTGGTTGTATTTTATTATTAAATCCTGGGCCAAAGTAAGTAGATCATATTGCCTCATTGACTTTATGATAGCCACATGCATATAAACTCCCTGAATATTTAGGACTTACAAAAATGTTAGATATTTGTCATGAGAGCTATTTTTTATATCATTGCAATAAAGGTCTCACGTATGCCATGTTGCAGCTTGTTTTAATAGCACACCACAAGAATCGGTGACTCTTTGTTTTATGAGCTATAAATATTCCCATTCATCCAAATAGCTCCTAAAATAACATTTCAGAACGTGAATTTCATCTCTACATGTCTATTAAATAATAGTCTAAATAATAACTCAAATTCTGCCCTTTAAAATATTAATATGTAATTATAATGTCGTATTAATAGGCTTAGTGTGGAATTTCCATACACACATAAGCCAGGATCAGTCTACTACAGTTTTTGCACCCACCTTGTACATCCATCCCAACCCTACTAACCACTATCTAATTTTAAAGTCATCTTATTTTGGTTTCAACACATAAAAGAGAACTTTATTCTGTATATGCCTGATTTTGTTAAGCACAAAGCCCTTAAGTTCAATCCATGTTGCTACAAATATTTCCTTAAAAGATGAGTAATACTCCATTGTGTGTGTATATATATGGCAGTATTTCATTAGTCTTCTGCCAGATAGCTGATGGGTGCCTAGGCTGAGTCTCTCTCTTGGTTACTATGGTAGTTGCAATAGGTTCATATATTTAAGTGCTTTGTCTCCAGTTGGTGAAAATGTTTAGGAAGGATTAAGATGTGTTGCATTGTTGGAGGAGGTGTATCTTTGGGGGTGGGCTTTGAAGTTTCAAAAACCCATGACTGATTCTCTCTCTCTCTCTCTCTCTCTCTCTCTCTCTTGGCATTTGAAACTGTAAGTAAGCTGCTATTAAATGCTTAAATGCCTTCCTTTATAAGTTGGCCTTGGTCATGTGTCTCATCTCATCAATAGAACAATAACGAAGACAGTGTAATGGACACAGGCACACAGCTATCTCTTATCCTTTGGACGGTACTTAGGAGTGTAAAACGTAGATCAAATGGTACTTTTATTTTTCACCTTTGTCCCCCTCGGTGGCTAATAGATGTTCTAACTTATAGTCCCATCAATAGCTTGTATTTATTATTTATCTTCACATCCTCCTCCAGTACTTGTTACTATCATTTTTGATCATGATCAAAATCATGATTCTGAGATGTGATCATATCCATTACAGATCTGACTTGTATTTCCTTCACAAATAATGATATTTATTTTCATATTCTTGTTGGCTATTAGTATTTCTTTATTTGACAAATGTCTATCTGCCTGTTTTTTGCTTTTATATTCTTTTTTCCCTTCATTTGAAGTACATTCTCCCTTATATAATACATCCTTGTTATAGATCTTTTCTCTACACCTCCCACAACCTCCCCACCTTCTCCCTCATTTGCATCCACCCTGTTTATTGTTTTATTAAAACACAAAAACTTACACATTGGAATAGGACAAATCAGACACAAAGAAGGGAAAGAGCCCAAGAAAAGGCACATGAAGCAGATATAGATGTAAAGACATACTCATTTTACACTCAATAATTCCATAAAATACTAAACTGGAAGCCTTATTATATACCCAAAGTACATACAGGGTAAAAAGAGAGAAAATATATAGATATATAAAATTAAAATAAAAAAATAAGATAAAAGTTTTTAAATCCCTGACACAACAGTATAAGACAAGGAACCCCAAAGATACCACTGAACTCATTTTTTGTTGGCCACCTACTGCTGGGCATGAGACCAACCCTTAAGAGTAGTTTGTTTTCCCCAGTGAAACAACCTGAATAAAACTTAATTTTCATTTTCAAGTGGCTCTCCAAGAGAGAGAGCTTCTGGGTTAGGAATGGGGTTATATATCCACTTCTTTCACCTCTAGAAACCTATCTAGTGCAGACCCGAGCAGGCCCTGTGAATGCCTCCTCAGTCTCTATGAGATTTTATGTGCATCAACCTATTGGCTTAGAGGGTCATGTTTCCTTGGTGCCCTCCTCTATCCCCTCTGGCTCGTATACGCTTTCTGCCTCCTCTTCTACAGTATTCCCTGAGCCCTACATGGAGGCATTTGATGGAGACAATCTATTTCGGGAGGAGTGTTACTAGGCCTCTCACTCTCAGCTGAAGTCTGGATATGTGTCTCTGTATTTGTTCCCATCTTCCCTAGGAGGAAGCTTCTGTGATGGTGGCTGAGAAGTCACTGATCTGGGAGTAGAGTAGAATGTCACTGGGAGTCATTTTCTTGCTAATTTTTTATTGCTAAGTAAGACAGTAATATTGGGTTTTTACCCTAGGTCTCTGAGCTACCTAGTGTCAGGTTCTTGGTCACCCAAGCAGTGCCATATATGGGTTCCATCTTGTGGAACCTTAAGCCAAATCTGATATTGGTTCATTAATGCCACAAGCTTTGCCCTACTGTTGTCCTAGAATATCCTGCAGATAGAATCATGGGGTTGGCCTGTTCTAGCTGCCTTGAGAGGTATGCATGTCATAGGATTTTCAGGTTAAAATCCATGGCTTCTGAGGTACTGTACGTCTTTCAGTTCCTGAGAAACCCAGGCACTACCTCAGACAGTAAAGCTTTCAGGCTTCCTGTGTTTCTCTGAATTCTCTAGAAGTCATTAAAGCATATAGAACTTTGAGAGGACAATTAGTCCTGGACATTAATCTTGTATACCCTGTATAGTTTGTAAGCATCATTGTATCCTGGCAATTAAAATTGTATTGATCCTAGCAACTTCCATTGTATTCCATTTATGATAAATGTATTTGCAATAGTTGCTGTGACCCCTGCAACCCATGTGTGATTAAGATAAATTTCTCGCTGTCCCTATCAGGTAACCTTAACCTGGTAAGACGTGGTTCTTTCAAACACATTGCAGATGGAGGCTTTTATGATTTGATTGGAATTGCTTCTGCTTTAATAGTGTGCAGAGTATATTCCTGTACCAAAGACACAATCAAGTGACGGAAAAGGCTCAATGTAGGCACCAGCTAGACTCCTCCATGTTCAATGAGTTGATAGGTGCTGTGTTCAGGAGTGGGGCCTTGCTATCAATCTGTGGAGAGCAGCTAGAATCTTGGCAACAGCCTGAGTTGTATGGGAATTCCCATGGGAATCCTTTGGTTAAAAACACAATTAGGTTTAACCATTGCCAATATTGGAAGCTTCATTTGGTGACAAGAGAATTTCAATTGTGGCTTCTCTCCCTTTATTTGACTATTTCCTTTAGATGCCTTCATATATGAATATGTTTTAGGAAGCTTCTCCTGTGTTAGGCTGTTTTAATATAAAATGATTCTTAATTCTAGCTGTCTCTCCTTGTATTCCTTTCCTCATCCCCATCATCTTCCCTTCCCAACTCAATCAATCCTTCTTTTCCAGTACCCATCCCATAAATACATAACTACCTATTCTATTTCCCCTTTTTAGGAAGATCTACCTGGACACCCTAGTCCCTTACTCTATGCCTTACTTCTGCGGTTCCATGGGCTATAATATCTACATAAAAGTGAAGACATTTGTCTTCCTGGATTTGAGTTACTTCACTCAAGATTTTTTTTTATAGTTCTACCCATTTACCTGAGAATTCATGAGTTTTGTTTTTAATAGTTGAAGAATATCCCATTGTATAAATGTACCACATTTCTTTACTCATTCATCTTTTAAGAAATATCTAAGCTGTTTCAATTTATTTCTATTAGGAATAGAGAACAATAAACATGGTTGAACAAGTGAACGGGTGTCTCTTTGAGAGGGTGAAGTGCCCTTTGGGTATGGCCAAGAATGGTACAGGTGCATCTTGAAGTAAATTGTTTCCCACTTTCCCGAGGACACACCACATTAATTTACAAAATATATGTACAACTTTGCACTCCCACCAGCAAGGCATGGGTTTCATTTGCCTTACCCCGCATCCTCAACAGGATGAGCTGTCCCTTGTTTAACTCATCTTAGCCACTCTGGAGACTGTAAGATAAAATATCAAAGTAGTTTTCAACTGCATTTCCAGGTGTCTAAAAGTGTTGGACATTTCTTAAGTGTTTCCTTGGCGTTTGAATTTTCTCTATTCAGAATTCTTTGTTTAGATCTGTACCTCATGTTTTAATAAGGATTTTTATTTTCTTGAAATCAAGTTTTGTTAGTTCTTAGTTTCATAAGGTCCAATTTATTAATAGTTGATCTTATGTGTTAATTGTGTTCTGTTCAGAAAGTCTTTTCCTGTGCCACTGAGTTCTAGGTTAAACTCTACTTTTTCTTATTTCATGTTCAGTGTATGTGGTTTATATTGGGGACTTTGATTCATTGGGAGTTTTGTTTTGTGCAGGGTGTAAGTATTGATCTATTTGAACTCTTTCACATGCAGCCAATCAGTTTGACTACTACCGTTTGTTGAAGGTGCTATCTTTTGTCCTGTGTATATTTCTTCTGGCTTCTTCATCGAAAGTCCGGTATGCACATTTATGTCTGGGTCTTCAATTAGATTCCATTGATAAGCGTGTCTATTTTGTCCCAGTGTCATGTTGTTTTTATTACTGTATCTCTATAGTAAAATTGAAGATTGGGGATTGTAAGGCCTCTAGCACTCTTTATTTTTCAGGATTGTTTTAGCTGTCCTGGATTTTTTATTTTTATATGATGCTGAAAATTATCATTTCAAGATCTGAGAATTGTTTTGAAATTTAGATGCATTGGATATGTAGATTGCTTTCAGTAGGACAGCCACTTTTACTACGCTAATTGTAACAACACACAAACATGGGAGATCATTCCATCTTTTGATATCTTCTTTGATTTCTTTCTTTAATTTCTTAAAGATTTTATCATACAAGTGTTCCACATGTTTGGTTAGAGTTATCCCAAGATATTTTATATTATTTGAGGCCACTTTGAAAGGTGATGTTTCCTTGACTTATTTTAATTTATCATTTATATTTTAATTTATCATTTATATTTATCCAAATTACTTTGCTGAAAGTGTTTATCATCTGTAGGAGCTCCCCAGTGGAATTTTTAGAGTTACATATGTATACTATCACTCAATCAACAAATAAAAATTCTTTGACTTCTTCCTTTCCAATCTGTGTCTCCTGGATATCCTTCAGTTGTTTTCTCTACCTAAGACTTCAAGTACTACACAGAAGGAGCAGAGCTAGTGGACAACATTCCTCGTTCGTGATCTTGTGGAATTGCTTTGCAATTTTTCCCCATTTAAGTTGATGTTTGCTACAGGCTTGCTGTAAATGGCCTTTGTTATGTTTAGGTATGTCCTTTATACCACTAACAGGCCCAGGATTTTAATCATGAAGGGGTGTCAGATTTTGTTAAAGGCTTATTCTGAATTTAATGAGATGATCTTGTGTTGTTGTTGTTGTGTGTGTCTCTGTGTGTGTGCATGTGTTTGTGTTTCATTTTGTGTATAGGCTATATTACCTTTGTTGATTTGCAGATGTTGAATCATCACTGTCTCTCTGATATGAAGCCTACTTGATTGTAGTGGAAGATCATTTTGGAACTCAGACAGGAACTGAGGTGCTAGAATCTGGCATGGGAAGGACACCAGCGAGACACTGAGGAAGTTGGACATACAGAATGGAGGAGAGGTAAAAAGCCATGTGACAGAATGCAGATTAATAAAATCAGGTTAATATAAGTTATAAGAGCAAGTGGGATAAGGCTACACTAAGGCCAAACTTTCATAATTAAAAATAAGTCTCTATGTCATTATTTGAAAGCTGGTGACCCAAAGAAAGTCCCACTGGAAAGAACAGCTACAGGTGGGGATGAGCTCGGAATTGGATTTGGAGGAAAGGTGGGGAAAATGAAGTTACAAAGTTCACCTGCCTTCTTTGCTGGCTTCCTTGCTTCTCTGAGGAGGCCCAAACACACGAGCCTTGGAAGATAGAAGGGAGAGGTAAGATCTGCAAATAGCTTACCTGCTTCTCAGGTAGTGACTTGGAAGTTCCCAGGAAGTGTCTGTTGGTATTGAGGGCTGGGGAAATGGGATGAGCTGGGGGAAGGAAGGTTGGCGGATAAGATATAATAGATGCATTGGTGATGGGGTGATATGGGGAAAAGGGAGACTGCAGTGGGTGCTCTGCCACACAGCTAGGAAAGAGACTGGGGTATTAGAAGAAAGGAGGGAGATGTGAAAATCTGCAGTTTCCAAAGCTCCATTTATCTACTTTTAATTCAATTATTATTTTCCGATTTTATTTATTTTGGGTTATTTGTATATTCTGAATACTCATCTGCAATCAGGAAAGCTATTGGCAACTGTTTTCTGCCTTAGTATGGCTTCTCTCTCCACTAAAAATTGCTTTGATTTGAGTATACATTTTATTTTATATAAACTCATTATTCAATTGTCTTCAACTTTCATTTCCCATGTGTTTTGAATCCTGTCCAGATTTCTCGCGTCAGCAGCATTATCTTGGAGCATTTTCTCTTTCATTCTAATTGTTTTATATTAAGTCAGATCTCTTATAAAGTTGTGAACTCATCATGAAAGCCAATGATGTTAAATAAAGGTCAAGTAAGATAAGTGGACGTTTCTGGTTGACTCTTAATCTAGATCTGGTTTTCTTCTCCTATATCAAAATAACCTGAACCAAGCAGAGAACATGTGATACTGTAGCTAAAGAAACTTTTCGATAGCCATATAACTACTCTCAAAGTCATAGAGATGGCTATCCTGGACACAGTAACTAAATTCATGTAACAATACTATCCCTATGTTTATCTTTTCCTCTTCTCCTGAGTGATAGCACATCCAGGGTTTGCTTATCTTTCATTTTCCTCCCATGCTCTGTCCGATAGGGTTCTGCCAGTGTGTTGCAGACACCTTGATGGTCTCATAAAATTAAAAGGGAGCTATAAGCGTCCTATTACCTATGGCTATCCTAACATCTTCACCCATGTTACTTTTGTGTGTGATAACACTGATAGAAAACAAGCTTACTGTGCTTCTGGCCTATAAATCTGTAGCATATGTTAATTACGTACAGCACATAACACTTGATAATAAATGGGCATGTGACATCTTTATGCACTTACTATACTGAGTTCTGCATTGATATTTCAGAGTTTACTCGCCCTCATACAAGAAATATTTCTTATAAAATAGAATGCAA
The DNA here is from genome assembly GCA_001685075.1 of Bramus lutescens. NCBI lineage: Eukaryota > Metazoa > Chordata > Mammalia > Rodentia > Cricetidae > Bramus > Bramus lutescens. Next base: position 83,192 of record LOEQ01001966.1, on the reverse strand, counting down.
TAACAAACAACAGCAGCTACACAGGCTTTGTTTATCCCACTGTGGAACTGCATCATTTGATTTAATCTCATGTTGTCTTATTCTACATTTCCCTTGAAGCAATAGACCATAGCATACATCCAACATGCACCTGCCCACATGTATACACACATATATGCATCTTGCCACATACATAGCTTAGGTGTATAGTAGGCTATACCAATCCTCCTTGTGTAAGTATAATATAAGATGATCACAAAATGAAAAAAAATCATCTAAAGACATATTTCTCCGGCTAAATCCTGTTGCTAAGCAACAGGTGGTTTCATGACCCATTTGAAACTCCTCCTGGGTTTTTCATAAGCCCACTCTGTGTAGTTTTACAATGAAAACAAGAGGCAACACCAGTCAGTAACACTTCAATTACCACATACTTGGCTTAATATGCTTGTGTTGAATTAATGAATAGATATATGGATGCATGAATAAATAATAAATAGATTTACTTTCCAAATATTATCTGACAGTTTGAATTCTTTTAGTTCCTGCTTTGCCTTCATGCATTAAAATTCAATATTGTTGTACTGCCTACCAACTAATGAGCAGACCAATGCTGAAAATGCATATGCGTGTGCGTTTGTGTGCTATATGTAAAATTATTGCCTAAATATATAATTGCGCAAATGTGGGTGAAAGATTCTTGTTACTTTCATAACTAGGAGGACAATGAAATAGTGACAATGTAGAACAATAGAACACGAATTTTAGATCAAAGTCTGGGTCTGAATGCCAACTGTGCCCCAAATCTGTAACGTGTGCTGGTTATTTACATCTTAATGTTTCAACTTGCTCATCCATATTTGGCAAAATTAATAACACCCTCAAGACCCTACTAACAGATTAACCCTAGATAGGGCAATTAAACTTGTCATAGAAGCAGGCAGGCATGCCCTTTCCCAGCATCATGGGAAGAGGGGCCCAAACTCCAAATGCATTTGTCAGAACATACTGAAGGAAGTGTCGTGACAATATGAGCAACTGAGTTCTTAAGCAACTGAGAGCAGGCGCTGAGAGTCTCATCCCAGTAGAAAGGACATGACTTGTATAGCAATAATAGTTTAAGAGATTCTGAGTAATAAAAGTAATGGAATTCTGACAAAGGTTCTTTCTTTCTTTCTTTCTTTCTTTCTTTCTTTCTTTCTTTCTTTCAATCATCATTGGTAACTTTTAACATCAATTTCTATTGAGAAGATACAAAAGATATCAAGGCAGGAGTTACCATCTTTGCCTAGAGGGTTGTTACTGTGTAGGAAGTCTTGATAATCCCTCTGGGTTTGCTTTACCAAGTTTTATTTTGTACCTACAGCTAAAGAGGGAATATTCGTCCTCTAATGTTCTCATTTGTTCATAGTTTTGGTGTCTGGCTGTGCCAGTCATTGTTAAGGCACAGATTTACTTTCTTCTTGTCAAGATTAGTTTTACCCTAAAAGAGGTAGGAAGTGGAGCTGTTGTCACATCACTAAAGCTTTTATTTACTAAGGTACTGGACATGTCATTATAACCATATCCTCCAGACTCTGGTGCCAGCACCAAGTTGGAGGAAAAAGCAATAGACCTTCATTTTTCCACAACTTTGTTTCCCTGGGCAGAGAAGCAAATTACAATAGTAATTAACAATGAGAAGTTATTTTGCTGCTATCTCTTAAGAACTAGTAAGAGGATTCAGAAATGCTTTTCAGACTGTACTACTAGGGTATTTATTGCTCCATATATATAAAGACTAAGTTGCTACTAAAGGTCTTGCAATACATAGAACCGTTCTACACATCACTGAATCATATATTCCAAGATGTCATGGTGCCCAACTAAGAAACCGTTCACTGCAGTGATATGTGATGCCTTTAATCTAGTCTAGTAATCCATGAGAAATAGCTGCATTGAAGTATGGATTACGAGCTAGAAGAATAGCTTAGTGGTAGAGCTCTTGCCTAGTTTGTGTGAGAGAATGAGTTCAGAGTACATTGTAATTTAAGTAAGAACACTGTAATTGAAATAAGCACATAGAAACAAGTTTTATGTGCCATGTTGTCTTCTTTTAACTTTTTTGAAACTTGTATCCTCAAATCATAGAAAGCTTAATTTCCAAAGAAAGCTTTTTTTTTCTTTTAAGACATTGTGTTAAGCATCAGTTTATGCCATAGAATCACAAATGACAGTTAGAGGATTAATTTTTTTATTGTGACAATGGCTTAAAAGACATAATACCATGTAAATACTGTATATACTGAGAAGTATATGAAGAAGTGAGTTCACGTACAAAATAAGAAGTTGCATATCTGTGACACAGAGAACAAAAAAAAGCGTCACATACCAGCTCAGTGTGAAGCCCAAAACTATCCCCTTTGAAGCTCAGTTGAGAATGTGCCCATAGAAATTGTGATCATTTGCATTCTGATGTTTCCTTATTTCCTTGTATGGCAAAGGACAGAGACCAGCAAACATTAACACCTACTTTGTAGCAACCCTGGTATCTAAAAGAGCAGTGGACATGTAGTAAGATTTCAGAGTACAGGACCATCATGAACCATACGCCACCACCTTTAAATCTGCAGGAGGATGTGTATGCAGAAGTATGCTCTTGATAGCTACTTCAATGGATCCTCATCTTCCTATTTCCTGGAAACTACCCATTATATATTCATGTGTCATACAGAGTATTTAAATTTAAAAACATTCAATAAATATTAGATGAGTTAGAAAATTAAAAAATCTTTTGTCTCTCACATTAGATGTTAAAGAAACCAACTGTCCTGGTTTTAGTACAGAAACTTCTGCCTTCTGAGAAATTCGTCAGTCCTGGACAAATGAAAATAGCTGACTGTATTTGAGTAGCCAATTTCCCCCGTCCAAAAATATTACATGAAAATGACAGCAAGACCTTAATAATCCATATTTTTAATTTTCTGATATAACAAAAAAACACTTAAATAATGTCAATACATTGCTAAATCAGAATATTTCTCTTAAGAGACTTAGAAAACAATAAATAATGATGCTAGTATATTCCAGGTATCATATCTTTATTGTTTTATTTGTTTGATTGTTTGTTTGATTGTTTGTTTGTTTGATATTAGGTCTTCTGTAGATGAAACTTGCATTGAGCTCACTATGGAGCTTTGTATGATATGGAATTTATATATAATCAGGGGTATGTGTTCACACACACACACACATATATATACATATATGGAAGTGGTGTATGTGTTCAGATAGATAGTTAGATAGATAAGATAAGATATGGGGGTGGGGTATGTGTTCACACACACACACACACGCAAATGTTTTAACAGCTCTATAAATAAAATGAAATCTTCCTTACTTATCCCTTCTGGTAAACATGCCCCACCCACTCCTATAGTCTCACATTACCAGAATCTGGAGGTGCTTTTCTAAGTGGACTCTCTTGCTATAGATTGTCACTTAGGCCTTAAGCTTAATGTTTTAGACAAAGAATAGGTCTATGTCTTATTTGCTCGTTTTCCCCCAAGTCAGCAGCGGTGATTCTAGCACAGCAACTTCTCCCTCAAGATTCCATAGTTGAAGATACTTGTGGATTATTCATATATATGTGCCATAAATACCCCTCTGCAGCTCCTCTTGCTTCTCCCCCACCCTTTTCCAGACTCCTGCAAGTCCTTGTGAAGCTTTCACAGGGAAGTATGTCTGTCTCAACCCCCTCATCCTCCTCCTGTTCCTGTTCCTATTCCTCCCTACGTTCCCTCTCTTTCAAATATATTAAACATTTAAATTAAAAGGGCAATTTGCTTTTGAACATTTAAAATGCAGAACAAAATATCTGCTGTAGAGATGAGTTTGAGAGAAGCAGCTAATCAGACAGGGCTCATACAAGCAGGAGGAAGCTTGGAGGAGGAAGAGGGAGGGCAAGGGAGGCAGAGGCAGAAACAAGATTGGATGGGAGAAAGGTGAAACTGTCTTGTCCTTCCCATCTGTGCAAGTCTCTGAATCTCTGTCCCTTCTCCATTTAGAATCTCACCTTTAGAATCACATTTAGAATGTGACCACAGCAATTTAGCATATCTGATACAAGGTAAACTCTTTCTTTTAAGTATGATCTGTATTTTCTGTATTTGACTATTAGGAAGAGAAACAATAGCAAACCAATACTCAATTAAACCTTTAAAAGTATGCACAGTTAGGACTTGCAAATTCTGATGTAAATTTTTGAAGGATATGGTAAAATATAAGCTGCTTGAGTTTTGGGATGATAAAATCTCTCCTCTTACAATAATAAGTCACCACACTTTCTCCCCAACTCTGCTGAAAGATCAACATGCCAAACACTGTCTCTTTCCAGGGCTTCCCCTTGAATTCCTGTCACTCTTATTTAGCATACCTTATTTTTACAAAGAAATAGCACTGTTTAGCTTATTAAAAATTCATGGAACACAATTTTCTCTTGAGTACATAAGGCCTAAGGCTTTCAACCATATCTATATTATTGCCTAAAAACCTACCTATATTTAAAAGATTCATGAATTTAGCATTACTTTTGGCAGAATGTCGGCAATAACTTTTTTGAGTTATAAAAACATGGGATTAGGAGGAACCAAAAAAAGGTCATTTATCCTCTCTATTTGTGGCAGGGCTTGCCTTATATAAATAAAAAATTAAATAATTTATCTTATTCTTAAAAAAATAAAATTTCACCACCCACTCTCATGCATAGATATTTCAGTAAAGAGATTTAATACGTGTGGAACAGAGCCTTTTGTTTCAGTGGTACTCTGTTCTTCCCCACTAAATGAATAGATCTTAAATTGCCTCCATGTCCAAAATTCAGATTTGCAACTTCTCATGACTATACGTTTCCTACCTCTGTGAAATGTCTGTCTCTCACTTAGATCCAGAACCTGCATAGTATTTCACCCTAAAAATTTGTTATGTTTCATAAAGTTTTTCTACTTTCTATTGTTTATTATATATCCTTAGGATGAACTACAGGGTTGCAAGTCCCAAAATATCAAAGGTCGAGGATTTTAACAAGTTGAAGTTACACAAAAATCTCATTAATATTTGGAACCTGGAAGCTTATATCTGCAGGCCAGAAGAGGGCACCAGACCTCATTACAGATGATTGTGAGCCACTATGTGGTTGCTGGGAATTGAAYTCAGGACCTTTGGAAGAGCAGGCAATGCTCTTAACCACTGAGCCATCTCTCCAGCCACCTGGAAGCTTATAACGTGGGAAGGAGGAACCAAACTGCTCCATCAAGAGTAACAATATATATTGCTCTCATCTGATGTTGCTACAGTCCAGTTCCCAACTATTTCATTTGGTGAGTTCTGCTTAATAGTTCTTAATATCATTAATGACAATATGCTTATCATTACATCTATCGTGACAGAGTTTGTCAAAATCACTCATTTAAATTATTTTCTCATTCATTTCCTCAGAACTCTAAGCTATCTAGAGGAGATTGTATGTAGTTATGAATGTATGAAAAGTATTATGCATTAACACCTTGATACATCTAATATTAATAATAGCAGCATTTTTTGTCAGGCCAACCCTGTTTTCTCTGGTTGTCCTGGAAGTCACCTTGTAGATGTCATCTTATTTCTTCCTAAGAGTGTCTTCAGGCAGTGTTAGCATGTCCATTCACCCCTGAGAAAGCCTTGGAAAACTTGGTTTATCCACGGTTTCAGAGCAAGAGACTGAAGTAAACATGTTGAGTATAGGCTACCCAATTTCCAAATTTTGCTTATCCTACTCTGTCAATATTTTCTACATAGATGACCTGAAATTCACTTATTAATTAAATAAAAACTAAAGCTTTATAAAGGTGTGACAGTGAAAACTAGAAATTCCCTTTCAAACAAAATATGAATACATAAAGCTAATGGATACATTACAATCAATCATTTGATTGGTAGAAATACTACAGCTTAATGACCACCCTCAGGATACAAAAGACCCATATAAATGAAACTAAATAGCTTTGATTTTTGTGATCAGCATATTTCACTTAGCATAAACGCCTCAAGGTTGCTATGCAGCCTAACATGTGCCCAAATGTATTCCATTTCTTTATTCTCCTTTCTTCTTCCCCTTTTAGTTACTTCTTTTCCTCCTCCCGCTACACATCCTTCTCCTTTCCTTTGTGCGACACTTAAAAGAACACAGGTGCACAGATGACTTCTACATAAAAATTGTTACCAGTCATTTTGTGGTTAATACTCAGAAGTGGACTTGCTGGATAATGAATTAATTGCCTTTTTTAATTTTTGAGAAATCATCATCACACCGTTCAGTGTGGCTATATATTTTTACATCCTCAACACAATGTACTTGGTTTCTCCCATTTTTTTCATAATTGTGCCAATACTTGTTATTTATTTTCTATTTTGTTGTCACTTTTAAACAGCAGTATCCCAATGGGTGTGAGGTCATAGCTTAATTTTACACATGATTTAGGTTTTCTCAGTGGTTAGTTATGTTGGGCATCTTTTCATTTGGTTGTTGGTGTATGTATGCTCTCTGTAGAGAAACAACTATTCATAGTCTTTGCCTATTTTCAGCCAAGTTATTTATTTACTTTTTGGTTCACTAACTGAGTTACAGAGCCCAACTTCATTCTTGCTGCATCTTCCATTACAGCCCCTAACCATCTCTCAACAGACAAAAGGCACAATACAATCTCACGTAAAATACAAACACACAGACCAGAACTGCAAGTCAATTTGTTTGCCCTTCCCATATGAAATCTGAACACAAGCAAGGTCTAAATTTACTAATATTATTTAAAAACATTTTAAGATTACCAAATAGTTTTACTTTTTTGGACTCTGACTTTTAACATATTCCTAAGTCACATGACTTAATGTTAGTAAGACTGCTATTCAAGCTAGAGAAGGGTATAGATTCCACCTAATCCAATTCCCTCCTTTTGTAGATAGTAGAACATCAAAGGAGAGAAGGTATCTGTTACTCAGATAAGCGTGGACCAGCATGGCCTGGAAATCACGCTTCAGGGGCCTCCAGCCAGCATTTGTTTCTTTTACCTTCTGCACTGTTTTCCCCAAATCAAATAAAGCTGAGGATATAGTTTCAACATTTACTGAAATAGAAATTCAAACACCAAAGTTTTCATCCCACTCTGCCACTCATAGATGTAAGATTTTTAGTAAGTCACCTAGGCTCTGTGACTTTCACTATTCTGTATCAATAAACAGATATAAAAGTGAATATGAGGTTTATAGGAAACATGACAGGTTTGAGCAATTTGAAAATGTGTAGATTTGTGCAAGCAGCATAAGGTGGTATTTATTGCTAGCAGCATGTAATAATTGTAAAGATATACATAAGAATGACAGGAACGTTTGATAATAAGTATAGCTTTGATTCACAGTTCTGAAGCTTACAAAGTAGCTCATTGTCAAGTCTTCAACAATTCTTCCCTTGTTTTTTTCTGGATTTCACTTATCTCTGTAGTGTGGAGAGCTATGCTAGAAGGATACTCCAATCCTGTCTAAATTCTTGTGATGTTGGGGTATGTGTGACCTGTCCTGCCAGGTTGCATTCCTAACTAAAAGAATCTTCTAAGCTAGTATGTGCTGCTCTGTACAGTATTGCCATGGCTTGCACCATGGTTTCAGATCTGGGCAAACAAGTGAACAACACCCTGTTTTAGGGACTAGACAGGTCGCTCCATGGTTAAGAACCCCACAGATGACCTAGTTTGGTTCTCAGAACCAATGTGGTGGCTAATCACCGTCTGTAACTCCAGGTCCAGAAACTCCACCCTCCCTCTTCTGGACTTTTTCAGGCACTCTACTTATGTGGTACAGACAAAAATGCACGAAAACAAAAACCCACGCACATAAGATAAAAATAAATAAATCTCTGAAGGAAAACATAATCTTTTTATATATCGTTGAATGCTTTTGTCTCTGGCCATCAATCTCATTTTTTCCTCAAAGACCAACTCCTAAATGTATTAAGAGTTGGTCATCTTCTCCCACAACAGTGAAATACCATTTTAAGGATGATGCACTGTGGAGATCATTTGCTTGTTGCCAACTATGGGTGTGAATGGGTTAATGGGTTAATCCTTTAAGATCTCAGTTCTAAAGAAAATAAAGCAGGTAGATCAGTTCCTATTTTATACAACCACACACAAGATGTAATAATCTCTATAAAAGACCTAAACACATTTAGTTCTAAACAAATACTAGTTACTAATAATTTAATAGTTAACACTTGATGGAATTTATAAATATATAAGATGAAGTATCATTCTCTCTCTCATTAGAATACAAACAGGCATCTAAAAGTAATAAAATAAAACAATCAAACCTGAATAGGACAAAAGACAAAAGAAAATAAAGCCACAGTAAAAGCACAAGAAAAACATATGGATACATAGACAGAGGCACATACAGAAAATCCATTTAAAAACTGGATATTGTGTCATGACTGAGCATCCTTTAGATATATACCCAAAAGTGATATTACTGGGCCTTGAGGAAGGTTGTTTCCTAATTTTCTTAGAAATTACCACACAGACATCCGAAGGGGCTGTACCAGCTTGCATTCCCACCAGCAATGCAGAAGCATTCCCTTTACCCCACAACCTCTCCAGCATAAGCTGTCATCAGTGTTTTTGATCTTGACCATTCTTACAGGTGTAATATGGAATATTAGGGTTATTTTGATTTGCATTTCTCTGATGACTAAGAATGTTGAACATTTCCTTAAGTGTCTTTCAGCCATTTTAGATTCCCCTGTTGAGA
>LOEQ01001966.1:25306-64138 GCA_001685075.1 Bramus lutescens | reverse complement strand
GCCGTGCGGGAGCCGGGCAGGACGAAAAGCAGGGCCCTCTCCCTTATCACTACAGAAGTCAAACAAAACCGACATAGACCTATAGCTGGAACTCCAGTGTCTCACATCTTCTTCCAGCCCTTCTGGTACTCAACATACAAGTGTGCGCACACAGAGGGGCACCTAACCCATGCAATTCAAAGTAAATAAACACAAGATTAAAATGGTTAAAAGGCTGAATTATAAAGCTTCTGACGCAAATTAACATTTTACGCTGAAAATAAAACATAAAATGATTTAAAAGTGAAAGATAGAAAACCTAAGTTGATGAATTGAAAACAAAGAAGAAAATTCATAATGAATTGTTAAATACTGTTGTTTCAGGCTTTAGAAGCTAGAGGCATGGCACTAGCTACTTGATAGTCTATCTGTCACTCTAGACTTCAATTGCCTGTGACTCAGCAGCTAGCAGGCATAATAATAAGTCTTAGTTTCCACCAACAGTAGGTAGTGGCAGCAGGTAGATGGAACAATCAGAACCTTCTAGAACTGATTCTTACACAGGTTTTGTGTGTCTAGTACCTCAGTCTGTAGTGACAATTGTTAGGTTCTTGGACCTAGACTCTAAAGTTCTGAGCTTCAGTACAACTAGAGTTGTAGTTGTCAGACCCTGGCCCTTAAAACTTTCTGTAATTCCTGTAGCCATCCCATGGCCAACCATATTCTGAAATGGGAAAACAATACATTTTCCTCTAAAATGAAGGCATGCATGCTCATTCTCTCTGCTATTATTTAATGTAATACTAAAAATTCTAGGCAGAACAATTAGTCAAGAAAAAATAAATAAAAGCCATGCAATCAAGAAAGGAGGAAATCAGATTAATCAGAAAAGCAACCCTACTTATAACAGTCACAAAGATACTCAATATATCTAGAATTGAACCTAACTCTCACAGTGCATAAAACTCAGTTCAAAGCTCATCCATGATCTTAATTTAAAACCTGAAACTGCTGGAGAAAAACACAGGTAATATATTTCAAAATATAAGTATAGGCAAGAACTGTATGAATAAGATTCCAATAGCACAGGAAGTAGCCCCAGAACTCATGAACCGGACCGCATAACTAACATGTTTCTGCACAGCCAGGAAACTATGTTTTTGTAAGCTCCACTTCAGTTCCATGGATAAAATATAATCTATTTATCCATTTTCTTGTTTGATGAAATTATAATGTTTTCAAAGTAAAGTTAACTAATATTCATGTGCAAGCCTTTTATAAGACAGGTGCTTTCTTCATCTTTTTAAATATCTAAGTTCCTAGGCCCACATGTTTAACTCTCTGAGACATTGATAAACTTTGTAGTAAGTAGTAAATACCAATCACAGTATGGATATCTTCAGAGAGGTCAGTCCCTCTAACTCCTTTCTAACATTTATCATGGCCAGGCTCTTAACTGCTGCTTTGTTCTTTCCTTTTCCTTAGGGTTTTTTTTTTCTATTTTCTTAGGACATTGGGAGTTGAACCCTTGGACTTTGGCAAATTAGCATGTTCACAAGGTTTAGATATAAAAGCACTTTCAGCTTAGGGGTACCAAGTTTCTACTAGACCATAACCTTTGTCCTGGTGTTATATGACTTTTCTCAGTAAGCAGGAAGCCCAAGTGTCTAGGCAATTGCAAATTATGTTAGTTATTGATGTCTTAGCTCCTTCCTTGGATATTGGCCATCATGTACCAAATCTCTGATTGCATTAAAATTAAACTGAACTTCTAGCAGTCCTGTGAGCTACAAGCCAATGTAAGCCAAGTCCACACACTACTAATTAAGTAACCAAACCCCTGCCCACCTCCAGGTTCACTGCAGGAGTTCTGAGAACCAGAGTTGCATTGTTTTTTATCAGTGATTACTCATCTACTGCATGACTCATTGCATATGTAAGGCTATTTGGGGACCTCACAAAGAAGTAGAAAAATGTCTTGCTTGTTCCATGTACAAATCCAGCTCTCCCTTGTTTAACTTTCCGTTATGCCTTTATTTTTAAAATTTGGCCAGCTTGATTTTGAAGCAGAAGGTTAAAGTTTGTCTGTTTCCTTTTAACTTTTTCAACATCCCTTGTTTCTCTTTCTCATCTGTCTTCTTGGTCTAAAGCAAACGTCACATACCTTTTTGGATACAGATACAGACACACCCTGTTGTCACAATAGGCTCCTTGCAGTGAGAAATCTGGAAATCTGGTGCTATCTTTGAAATATTTTTAACATTTAAAGAGAATATAATTCAATTTTTCATTGATTACTAATATTCTTTTTGTATCTATTAGAAATTACATTCAGCTCCCTCTTATAAATTAGCTTAACAAAAATCACACTATAAAGAATTTCTCTACAAAAGAGCAGGCTTCTATATTTTGGTAAAACTTAAGCTTTTAATGGCATGGGAAGTCAGAATACATCAGAACATTTTAATTACTTGTCCATAATAATCACAATAACTCCAGTTTAGTATTGGATAATATTTGAAGTTTTGATGTTTAGTCAAGCAATATACTGCCACCAGTGGGATCAGAATGAAAGTTTTATGGTAGATTAGAGTTTTGCAGATACTTCATGATGTTACATTTCTGTGACAGGAACACTAATAACCTTTTTTATCCAAGAAAATACATTACAAAACAATTCCCCTTATTTCATATTTTATTCACACTTCTGTGCAAAATGTAATCCCTATTAAAAGGAACATGTCATTTAACAGAACAGGCGGAACCCCTGTGTAAGTGAGATAACCTTTGTCCTAGTGATTATTGTAATTATCTTCAAGGAAAAGGAAAGTGGAGAAGTGGATGGGCCTCGGGGAACTGGTCCTTCAGTGTATTATCGCTGTGTTCCATTTACTCACATGGAGAAGATCAACGATTTAAGCAAGTATTTAATTATAAGGACAGTTTGAGTTCAATAACATCTTTTATTAAGGCTAGAATTTCTATACTAAACATTGCTTTCTCATTATTAACAAAAACCTGTAATGTACAGCACCTCTTATATCAGTGTCATGCTGCTGTCTCAGACAGTTCAGAACCATAGCCTACGAATTTACAAAGAAAAACACACAACACCTCTCATTTTCAGGATGAAGCAAATAAAAAATACAGATGATCAGCTGAGGCAGCAATACTGTATGTTAAAGGTGAACAGGAATGTTTGTTTGACACACAAAAGTGTACAGACTCTCCAGAAGTCACCCTCAATGATATTGAAACCAAGTGGCAAGAAAGACATGCTTCCTACCGTATGATAGCAATGGAAACTGAGCCACTTGACACAAGTTGGAAATCAAAAACAAGGAAAACAAGCTACAAAAATAATTATGAGTGAGGAAAAAATATACTTGTCAAAGGAGAAATGGTATCGGGGTATTAAGGCATCCCCATTAGAAGATGACATCAAAGATGAAGATACAGTAGTGTGCATCTGCAGCAAGAAGCTTTGTACACTGAAGACATTAACGAAACATGGATTTTTTTAAATGACTATAAATGCATCTTTGAACTGTGCTGGACAGTAAAGAGTTGGGGGAGGGGAGAAAACTTAAGAAAGTTGTACCAAACTTCTCAGAGAATAATAATCTAAAAAGTGAAAAACTTAGCCAAGGAAAATGAAGAGTCTGAACAGAATGCATATAATCCTGTTTACCAGACATTTGGCAAGTGTTACTGAATGGCTTACTGTTTTATAATATCAAAGTCCTAAAATACATAGTAGTACTTGTGCATTTCCTTGAATGTCATTAAAAAATTCAAAATTTAAATAATTAACCTAATGGTACTTTGAACATAGGACAATGAGACACTATTTTAAAATGTTCTAGACAACACCAAACTGTTTTGTCTTAGGAAGTAATGAACCTGGTTAAATTAAAGCCTCAAGGATTGACCTGTCGTCTGTGAGTTGTAATTTCAAAACCAGTTGAGTGTTCAAAGTTTTCCTGGGGCTACTGTTGTTGGCATCTTATAAATATCACCCAGAAGCCAACTTTAAACCTAGGCAGAGGTCTGTAAATTAGTTCTCAAGACATTTGCTCTGTACATGGCAATCTATCAGCAACCTGAGCTCACTTTTATCTGTGGATTCTATCACTTTCTTCAGGCCTCAGAACTCTTTTTCCTAACACTATCATCTTAAAAGACTGCCTTATCTCTATTTAAAATAAAAAGGGAAAAATTATAGGCAGAAATGGCTAAGTAATTTGCAAGACCTATTTCAAAATGCCTATCTAGGGAACAGTCTTCAAAAACTGTTTAGAATTTCAAGAAACAGTCAACTGAGCGTTTAAACCACCGTGGAGCCATTTTGAACACGAGTCTTGGGAAATTTTATTGATTGCACTCCGTGAAGTTGGAACCTCTCATGACCCTGCTGAGACTGACAGACCAACCAGCAGAATGGCATAAAACAGCATGCTGTTATGGATGCTCAAGCATTTGATAGAAGCATCTTCAGTTGGTGACAATATTCGTGTATATTCAGAAGTAAAAAGGAGCTTTACTTTGCATGAAAGTATTGATGTCTTTACAAAGACAATAAATCAGTTGCCATTATTTGTAAAGACTGTTTACACAAACTGGCCTACTTACTGAAATTTCCCCACAGATCAAAAACCATGCACACAAGACATCCTATAGTCATTTGTATAGAGTGGTGCATCACACAGATGTATTAATAATACAGCTATAAAATCCTAAAAGGATAAAACATATTTGAGGAAGTGGTTTTTTTCTATACTAATAAGTAAATGAATGACAACCTCCTTACATATTCTGCCTTAGATGTCTGTATCAGTCTTTACTGACTGTCGTTATCAGGCTATTAACTCCTTACAAAACTGTTGAGATGCAAGAATTGTTTTTCCTACTTTACAAATGAAGAAAAATCTCCATGATTTCATTAATACCATGTATCCAGTCACCGATGGATCAATTATTTAAATACTTCTCTCTATGGGTCATGTTTCCACAAAGCATACAGGATACATGGCTATTCATCACCTTTTCTGTTATGTCATTATATCTCCCTGCCCATAAAATGCTATGATGCAAAGTTCTCCATAGTAGGCTTGACAGGAGGATGGAATGTGGGAGCCGAGAATGCAGGCCATTTCCCACATTTGTCTGACAGTCTAACTGGCTCATCCAGCACCTTCTAACTCAGGAGGTGGTCGCCTAGCTCTCTTGGCTACCTTATGATGATAGTAAGCAAACCCAGCGCCATCCTGAAAGTGGTCGGGATATGCTAATATCGTTCTGCTCCTTCTATTGTAACGATGAGGTCACTGGGGAAGAGGTGTTTTCAGCCTATGTGACCAAATGCACATAAGCAGGAAGTGACTTTAGTCCTTCCCCCGCTGCCTAGGAAACAGATTGCAAATGATGCTTTTGTTACCTTCCCCCTCAGTTAATGTTGGTATAAAAGCTGTTTGAAAAATAAACGCAGGTAATTTCAGAATTTGAATGATCCCGAAACTCCCTCCTGATACTGTTGTGTGAATTGTCTTCATTTATCCCACGCCTCCACGATGGTAAGAAATGATTTTTGTTGGGGCTGGTCCTTGACAATGGAAAAAAACAAAGAATACCTGGGATAAGTCTGACTAGAAAATCAGCGCTGGAAGAACCACCCCCTTTCCCGTGTGCATGGGGAGTTGTTATGTCAAAATCATGACCTGTGCAAAAATCTCTTGAGCATTCTGTTGGCTCTTTTAGCGATGTGATCAAAGGTAAGGTGGGTCAAGGAAATGTCACCTTAATATGATGTGATCAGTTAGAGAAAGGTTCGGAACAGCTTTCCTATCGCTTAGATGAAAAACAGAACTAAGGGAAAGAGAGTCTCTAGTAAAATTATTGGAGTTTAGAACATATGACCAGGAAAGTCTAATAAAAATATTCTCAAGTTGAGATATAGAAGAGGACAAATGCTGTGACTGAATAAACAAGCAATACTTTGTGCTTTCTGTGAGCCAGGAATTCCAACCATTTCCTACTAGTTAGAATAGTCATGCATGGACACTTGTGTATATGCACACGTACAGGATTTCACCAAAAGTGAAAGGTAAAGGGCTGCTTTGGAAATAAAGTGCAACGAAGAGAGTGTTCCACTCTGCTTCCCTGTGGAGGGTCGGGCTGGGCCATCACAGGCAGGGACTTCTTTATTCAGAGGGTACTAGAGCCAGAGAGGAGTCAGGCAGGACAGCACTGTGGCCTTTAGCTGGAGACCCTTTTTTCTCACATCCAGTTTCCGATCACACTTTTCACTTGTAGCTTTTTTATTCTTCCTATACAAAAGTAAAATCAATAAATCTTCATGACACTCTATGGTTTGTTCAAAAATATATATGCAAGACACAGATTACAGTATGCAAATTGTCAGCTGCCAACAGAACACAGATGGGTGTGGGAACAGAGAGTGATCCAGGTTGCAGGACCAGTCCCATTCTCTTCCGGATGAGTCCTATGCACCGGAAAGGAAAGAATGCTCCATGTTCCACAGTGGATGAGCTTCTTCCCTTACCCACATGTCATTGATCTACAAAGCCAGCGTTCAAGGCACATAATTTAAAGAAGAGCCCTGCTACCCAAACACTGACTCAAGATGTAAAAGTCCCATTGCCACCTGCTTGACTATTTCTCAACACAGTGAAGCAAGCGTATCGGGAATGCTGTGATAAATGTATGGATTCGTATGGGAACTCATCTTTCCTAAAGAAAGACAGGAAAAAAGAAAACCTTAAATATCAACTTGTTTTGTCTACCTCACCTCAGTTGTCATTCTCAAACTGTAATTCATACATTCCCTTGACATTCTCTTCTTTCTGTTGCAATTTCTATTCGTTAATAGACATTTTCCTGGACTTAGTCCACCTATTTGAGCTTCTCTTTTGAATTCGTTGTAGGCCTCAACTTGAGCAGCCAAAGGATTAAATCACTTTCTACCCTTTTATTCTGAGAGTCTAGATATGCAAATAGACAGCAGAAGACCACATATGAAAACAGATCTCTTGTGCACAATCATCATACAGTCCAGGAAGCCAAGCCACAGCCTCTGGGGCAACCAAACCCGAGTGGTCAGGACCGGAATAATCAGTCGTAAACTTCTTTGATTTCTTTCTCTGCCCCTACTCTACCTCCAAACTGCGAGTAACCGAGAAAAGCCAAGTCTGCTGCACTAACCATCCTCCTAAGAACCAGCACGTGTAGTTAGCCAGCCTTAAAATTCCCCACCTACAACCTCAGCTCATATGAACTTAATGCCTTGGCCTGCTCCCACTAAAGCTTTCCCAGTCTCCTGTCTGCCTTTGACTCAAGACTAAAAGCAACTAATGCAGACTAAAGAAATACCCTTGATTCCTTTTCATTTGAGTTGCCCTTTATTATATATCAGTTTTCTCATTCCATAAATTTATCATAAATAGAAAATTATTAATACATTTCAGGGATGTTTTAGTTATTTCTCATTTTGATGGGACTGAGTTACCAGCAATTTAAAGGAAAAGCAGTAAGTCCTCTGTCCTTAGTTAAACCTTGCTGGAAATTGCGTTACCATGGTGATTCTGAATCCAGTCAATTTGACTATAAAAAAACTATATATCTACCTGTTATCTACTTGACAACCGAAGCATTGCTTTAAATCATAACTAGCCACTTCAAGCCCCTAGAGATTTATTTTCACATCATATTGTAGAATGAATTCAGTCCATCACACATACATATACACACACAATAAATAGATAATAAAGCAAGTTACATACTTCCAATGTATTGTGGCACAGAGTAAATGTTTTGGTGCTGAAAACCAACAAACAAAAAAAGTAGAGGAGGCATTGCTGTGTATCAATTTTCTCTACATTAAAACATTCCCTCCAGGAAGGAGTTGCGAGGCTCTTTAGACACAGAGTAAACAAACCTCACATACCTGGCAAATCAAACATTTATAAGATTCACAAGGGCTTCTCCCCAAAGATACAGAAACAGTAAAGAACTTTTGGGTGAGGGCACAAGCCAAGCTGAGGAGAGGAGATCCTTGGACCAGTTGAATTGCTCGCCAATTGTGCAGAGAGCTCCAGGGACATAATTTCATGAGTCATTGCTCATGCTGGGGTGAACTTTTTGGTTATACAACTACACTTGAGTCATCCCTGTTCCTGTACATAATCTTCACCTATAGTTCTGTAAGTAATTCAATAAAACTCAATGGTTCACCAATTTGGACTTTAGTAATAGAATCTTTACTTAGGGCTATCCTAGGTTTCCTATCTGAGTCAGGAGACATATGTGTTATGCATCTTTAGGAAAGCTTCGAACAATAGGCATAGCAAAGAAAGATTAGCTCAAAGCAAAACCTAATCCATCAAGGTTAACATCAAACCCTGCAGCTCTGTGTCAGATGTTTGATGCTCATGATGGAATAATATGAGCTCCAGAGGGCTTGGGGGCTCTCATTCCTCCAGCTCTGTTTCCTATAGCACATACAGTCTCTCTCTTGGGGTGGCTCAATTCTACCTATGCATCTTTCCTTAACCGTCATTTCATAGTCATTGCATCTACAATATTTTAGGGTTACCATTACAAATTAGGCTTCACTTTATGTTTTGCAATGGCTTTACAGGGATTCTGACCCTGTCACACACTGACTGTCAAAGTTTGAGGGTCTCTAAAATTTCAGTACAAGCTTCTGTCTGTATCTTCCATCTTTCCTGATTTCATAGCCAGTTTTCAGGGCATGAATGGTGCTGCCATGTTCTGCTTCCATCTCATGATATAGTCTGGTCTCTTTGGATTGCAGGCACATTTAGTTCTATGTGACTATTGTTGATTAGAGAATCCCTTCAGCAGTGTTCTCTATTCTGGCTCTCTTAACATGAGTTTGTATTTTCACAATAGATGAAAATACTACTGTAGATGGGAGCCTCCTGTAGATGTGTTCTCGCCTTGCTACTGGGGAGCCTTTCTTATTTTCCCAGTTCAGAACAGCATGTTTCTGTTTAATGGGTTTGAACCCTTCAACAACTGCAGCACATTGTCACAACTTTAAACTGACGCCTTTGTTCAGTAGATATTGCATTTTTATTGTATTTCTGCTTTCCTTGCTGTCTATCTCACTGCAAACCTGAATAAGAACAATCAGCAATAACCACAGAATGGACCACATTTTATTCTGTCATTGAATTTCATCTACCAGACAAAATTAACTCAAACGTTTTAAATTCAATTTCACCGAGGTCATGAGTACGCAACAAATTTAGACATATTCTTTGCAAGAATATGCTATGGATAACCTCTAACTGTATTCCCAGAAAAGTAATTTATCCCCTCTAAAACTTTATCAGCTGACTTTTCAGACAACTACCAGAATGATTTTTTTCTTAGTACTCTTTTCTATAGTGCTTTAGGACTTTTTAAGGTTCACAGCTTCAAATGCTTCAATTTTCCCCTTGCCAACCCATTCCAGATGACTACGAGCCACAAAGTCAGGTTTACCACAGCAACAGCTGCACTCGTTGGTGCCAGTTTTCTATGGTAGTCCCTCTTCTCCTTGTTGTGACCTAACATTAGACAAGAAATTGTTCACTGGCTTGTTTTAGTTTAAAGCTCAGGGATCTACAGTCCTTCGTTTTGGTGAAGACGTGACAATAGGCAAGAAAATCAGATGTCTGCATTGTTTATAAAGTCAGGAAAAAGAGAGTGAGAGAGAGAGAGAGAAGGCGGGGAGGGAGGGAGATCAATGCCGGTACTCAACTTGCATTGCTTTCTACTGTGTATGCAGCATAGGAATTCAACCCTATGTGGAACCCACATTCATAATGGGTCTACCCTCCTCAGTTAAAACTTTCTGTAAATATAGAGATGCATTTCCATAGTGACTTAAAATCTAATTAAATTTATAGCAAATACACTGTCACAGTGCCTTGACTTTGCTGGGGTTCTTAATTCTTTTATTTATTTTTTGACTTTTGTTTCACACTTTATCCAGGGGTAATTCAATTTTTAGGAAGCTTTAAGAAGGAATTTTGTTCTCTTTATTATAGATATTTTGTTGGATTAAAAAATATAAAATGTAATTATCCTACATGTACATCCACTATGGCATCTAAACAAAATAATACAATTATTCACATAGTTACAATAGAACACTTAATAATTCTTGTTAAAAAACTGCTAATGAACATATTCTTTGCAATCATTTGGTCTTGCACCAAATAGAAACTACTAAAATAAAATGGCTTTGTGTTGAAAATTCTTACGTAAGTCCTCAAAAGCCTCAAATGTCTCTAGCAGTTCAGTGCTTTTAAGTCTCTTCACGTTTTTTGCTGGAATAAAATGTAAAAGAAAATAACCTTGTATATGTATATTAGAACTTCAAACAGGTAAGGGTTTCCATGGATACTTTTATGCTGTGAAGAGTTTGTATGTGGAGAGCAGCATTCATTTCTAGTTCAGAAAGATTCTGTTCTGATTAAAAAAAAAAAGAAGGGAGGAGAAAAGAACTACTGACAATCATTTATGACTTTCTGAGATAATAAAAATAATACATGTCCCTGTGTGTTTATGTTGTGAATGATGATATAGTTTTTTCTAAACAATCTTTTCAGAATCTTGCTTATTCTACTAATTTTGATATTTAGTAAAATCTATGAAGGATTTATAAGCAAATTTTAATTAGATTAAAATATAGAGCATTTTCTTCTTTAGACAATTTTAATTTAGAAAGTTTAGATTATTTTAATTTAGGAAAAATTAGATAATTTTAATTTAGAAAATTAAAATTAGTTATGTACTGATACTAGTATAAGATTTATTTATTACTTAAAATAGCTTTTGGAGTGGTTTTAGCTTTAGTTGCATCTTGACTTTGATTGAATGCTATCTTCTACCAACCACCAAAATCAAATCATACATATTTTCTTTTTATCTTTTTCCATAAAGTGGTAAAATGTGCAAGATTTCAGGCCATGGTCAAATTTTAAGCACTGTGTTATGAGGAGGCTAAACAGGTCCTGTGACATTTGATTACTGAATTCATTTAAATGCCTAATGTAGCTTTCTTTTACACTGACATGCGACTAGCCAGTTTTAAATACAAATGTAACTTAAATAGTTTGAAAAATAAATTGATTTCATTCTGATTTAAGGTAACTCTCAAATGTTTTCTTTTTTTCATGTTTACATGAGCCTGTCTGCGTAGTGTTAAAGTGAAAACCACAGTAACCATGACATTTAGGGACTGGGGTTATGATTCACTTGGCAAAGTGCAGTGGAAAGACCCAAGTTCAAATCCTCAGAACTTACATAAAAAGCCAGACATGCCCACCATATCTCTGTAACATTCCTACCCCCATAATTGTGAAACAGGTAGAGATAGACAAGTCCCTGAAGCTCATTGACTAGCTAGCCTGTTCAAATCAATGAAGGCACATTGAGGGAATATTCTACAACATGGTACTGCCTCCACATGTACATACATATATATGCACAACACTCATGGCTTCTTAAAGCAATCAAAACACCACACCTTCAAATTAGTCAAACAGTAATTTTATGGTCAACATTCTATTATTTATATATGTCACTAATGGACTGGTTTTTCCATGGAGTGAGTACAATATCATTTTTGCTACTTTAATTAGAATAAATGGCTATAAAATTAAGTAATATTAGAAGAAACAGCAGCGCCGGGTAGGTTGAAGGGAGCGGGCCCCTTGTTTGTCCTGGCTACCCGGCTAGCTTACACCTGAAATAACCATACAGAAACTGTATTAATAAAAACACTGCTTGGCCATTAGCTCTAACTTTTTATTGGCTAACTCTTACAAATTAGTTTAACCCATCTCTATTAATCTGTGTATTGCCACATGGCTGTGGCTTACCAGAGATTCTAACCGGCATCCTCTCAGGCAGAGGATCCATGGCTTCTCTTCTGACTCTGCTTTCCTTCCTCCCAGCATTCAGTTCTATTTTCTCCGCCTACCTAAGTTCTGTCCTATCAACTAGGCCAAGGGAGTTTCTTTATTCATTAACCAATGAAAGCAACACACAAACAGAAGGAACTCCTACACCACTGGGTATACATAGCCATGATGTTTTCTTGGCCTTGATAGTGTTATAATAATTATGAGTGTTATAGCTTTGTGGAGATTAATGTTTGAATGAAACAATTATGATATTGTGTCAGAAAGACACTTTTCTGACAGAAACTACTTTAAATAATATTATTTCACTATATGTAGTGAATATGCAATTAAGACTACACAGGGATTATTGCAATGTCATTCTCACACTCTGTGGACTCCTGGCCTAGGGTATCATAAAGCTACATTTGATAAGGATTTAAGTGGGTGGTATAAAAAATTCTTTTCCATACTTTCTTTCTCTACTGTGCGAGTGATTACTGATATTTTAAAAGTAACAAGTGGATCAACCTCCTTTGTGTTTTTATACTCTCCTTTAACAATTTATCCATTCATGGAGTAAGAAACAGTCATCTTCTGTGGGGTAACACATATAAGAAATGACAAATGTTGCCAGTTTTCTCTTACATGCAGATGTTAGCTTTTAAGTTTTTGTCAAATGTACTTCAATCAGAATGACCACAGAGGTTAGGATGTAGTAACAGGCCAGAGGGGAAAGAGTGGGTCTTCCAAGGAAAAGGAAACAGAATATAATATAATGTGCTATAGGAGTAGAGTGGAAACTAGAACGGGAGGATTTAGTGGGGAAAGGAATGGGAAGACAAAGTAAAGGAAGAAATATGGGGAGGGACAACTAACACTAAAGGCCATTCAAAAAGCTATAAGGAAACGAACTACAGTAGAAGTTTCCTATATTATAGACACCTAAGAAAAGAATTAAAATGGAGTCATCATATAATGGGGGAAACAACACCCAAACTAGACATTTTATGCCACCAAATAAAGCCTCCTATGCTAGGACTGACTTACAGGTAGATGACTTATTGAACAAGGCGTACTGTAGTGGTCTCTCTCCAAAACCTGATAGTAAGACACCATTGCTGAAGAAAACCTTTATGTTACTGAGCTTGGAGAAATCGAGCTTCATCCCTGCTGATGAGTTTGCATGGTGCTCAAAGGTGTTCTGAAGGCTGCTGGAGGAAACACATAATCTTCATTATCACCCAGCTAGAAACTCTGTGACCTACAACAGTGACCTGCCTGCAAGATATATACTGGTACAAACATGGCACAAATATAATAAGAGTAATCAATAAGATGTAAACAATATTTGACATCACTAAGGTGGCCAGGAGCCTGAAACTAGATAGGTCTTGATTCTTAGGAGAAAGCTTCCATCTTTGACTCTGTTCAAGGAGCATCCCTACAAAATGGCATACTGCTGTGCTCATAGGGCAGAGCATCACTCAGCTATCACCAGAGACGCTTCTTCCAGTACATTGTAACTAACACAGAGGCTCACAATGGATAATATACAGAAGGTGAGAGACTTGAGAGCACTCAGTGATAACAGTGATGTCTTTATCAAACCCCTTCCCTCTATGTGGAAGAGGAGGCAGAAATATTGTAAGAGCCAAAGGCAGTTTCTCCAAGGAAACAGCATTTTCCATACACACATGATTAGTGTATATATAAAATCACACACACACACAAAAACAAGACAGCACACATACACATAAAACTAGCATAGGTTCAAACCAGACAAATTCTAGCACAGAGAACTGGATACAAAATTCCCAACCCAGAAACTGTTTGCTATTGATAACTGCTTGGAATGGGAAAATCTGTTTTCTCCGATGGAATGTCAACTGGTTGGCCTGTAATAGTTGGCCAAAACAAAACAGACGCCATTTCTGTGCATGGATGAGGAGGGGGGTTTGTTTCATTTTTTCATTTAGGTATTTTTTATATTGTTTTTAAAATTTGTTTTGCTTTTAATTTTTTGTGTTTGTTCTAAGAGAGAAAGAACATGAAGCCGAATGGGTAGGGAGATAGGGAAGATCTGGGAGAATTTGTAGGAAGGGGAAAAATATAAAAAAAAATCTATTGTTAGAAACAATTAAGAAAAGAAAAATGCTATCCATTCCATGACTTTAGCGACGGTTTTCACTTCAAAAAATATCAACATGTCTACTGGTGTTGAAAACCTTTATTTCCTACACAGATTTCTCTCAATTTTCTTATAAAAATATTAAACTGTATGTTTGGGCATTCTCCCTGGTGATCAGTCTTGAACAATTTACATTGGGAGCTATAGCTCCAAGATGCATACCCTTGTATAGCACAGCCTATGGCCTCTATCTTGCTCGTGACAGGAATGTCATACCACTCCTAACATGTGAAAGCCCTGTCAAATCTCTCTGCCCCTCCAGCCTCATCACTGAGTCTTTCCTTTACTATTATTTTGAAAGCTCCTACTCTGTTTCCTAGAGACAAAGATGGCCTTCCTGAATTCATTCCCTACAGCAAGAGACAATTTTCTATCACACAAACTAGCCAAGTTAATTATTCTTAGAATATTTCACTTTTCTCTACAGGACAAAGATCAAAGTCCCGCGAAGTTTCCATGGTGCATGGTCATGGCGGTATTGTCTTTTGAAATTTAATCCTCTACAAGGTTTCCCATAATAAGATTGACTTTGAAGGACCTCTATCCACTATAGCTTGCTCTTCTGTGCTTCTCTTCATCTTTCCTTCCTTTGCCTCATGTGTCCTTCTGGCACAAGTTACCTTCCCTGCACTCCGGGATATGTACTGATTAGATTTCTCCTAAAATGACAGCATTCATATCACCTCTTCATGTCTGAGCCATCAACAAGAGAAAGAAGGACCACGTTCCTCAGTTCAAATATGCTTACAGTCTTCTAGTCTGAGGAGGCCATGTTAGATCACAGTATTTCCTAGCGTGTTGTCTTCACTCAAAATTTAAATCACCTGATGGGTCCTGAGATTGAGTTTGAGTACAAGTGCTTCCAATTCCTTCAACTTCAAAGCTGCTCATTATAACTTGTGAAGGACAAAACCTGATCAGGTGGGCATGAAATTCTTTCCCATTTCTAACTTTCTACAGTTCTGCAGTTTTCAAATAGCATCATGATATTTGTATTTAGTAGCATTTAAAGGAACATCTTTAGACCTCAGCAGTTGTATGCCTAGAAATGAGCTAGCCTTTAGAGGAATGTCTAGATTTGTTATCATGGATTACATCCTTTGACTGGTGAAAGGAAATGATGACTTCCTACGTCTGAAATGTGAGGCCAAAGATTACTCACGTAATAGATGGGAATGGCAGAGCACTATTGAATGAGACTTGGAATATTACTGCCTTCTAATTTTAGTTGACAGTTAAAAACTCAAATGATCCAATATTTGGGAAACTTCATTCTCTACTCAAGAAACAATGTTCCAGTATCTGTAATAACACTAATGTATTGCTATAGAAAAACCGGAGAACTTAGAAGCAAATGTCCTCTTCTGCCCAAAGGGTTTCTAACATTTGGCAATGTGTCTTTTTTTAAATTTGCTCCTCTTCAGAATGACTTCTGTTCAAAGCAACTTTTTACACGACAGTATCCAACCCTTAAATCTAATTCACGGCATTCTCCCTTAGGAACCATGCTGAACTCTTTTATGTGGAAGCTATATTTCGCAGAAGCCCCTTTCCTAAGTTGTTGTGACTTAAAACTATAGAAGGTAGTGCTCATTATACTAGGAAAATCTCCACGCTCAAAAATAATACCACAGAAGTACTGGAAGTAATGGTTATGCAGGTCAACGGTCACCTCATCCTCTCTGCTCTGCTCTGCTCCACTTCACATCGAGACCTCTTTCCTACCCAGTCCACCTCTGCATGCATGAAGAGGCACAGTGAGGCAGAGTGGCAGTAATAAGCAACTGATCAATTGTGTCCCACAGATACATGAATTGAGTACATAAATCTTTTTCTAACATCTACAGATTAATTGCATATATATGAATATTATATATAGTATATATTTTATACATATAAATATTATATAATATTGTAAATCTTATATATAAACTAGTTTCCTTGTAGGTACATTAAAATGATCAATAGGAACAGGTGATATTATTTTTTGAGCATTTCATAGATCTGTACTTTAAATCATGTATCCCTCCATTCAGCTCTTCTCATGTCATGTCCATATATATATATATGTGTGTGTGTGTGTGTGTGTGTATGAGTGTGTGTATATATATATTATTTGTATGCATATAAATATCATCTACTGAGTCCATTAGTGTCACTCATATGTGTTTATGGGTGATCTCTTTGGAATGTCTAAGTTCAGGGGTCTGGTGCCCAAAGAAGATTGATATTCTCTCTCTCTCAGCAGCCATTTCTTGTCTTTAGTAATTCTTCCAGAATTGAAGGATTATGAAAACCACCCCCAATTTATGCTAGCATGTCAGTTGCTGTCATTTTTTAGATCTTGTTTGTGCATTCATTTTGTTGAGATTTCCTGGATATAGCTTCTCTGTCATATAGAAAGGCACTTTCTCAAAATAAGTCTTACCCTACTCCTCTGCCTTTTACATTATTTCTGGCCCCTCCTCCATGACATTCTCAGAGTCTCAGGTACAGGATTGTTGTTGTTATTGTTGTCGATGGACCAGTTGAAGTTGAGCATTCCGCTTTTAGTTGTTCTCTGCATTTTGATCAGTTGTTCCATATTCTATATTGGTTTCTACATGCTGATAAAGTAAACTAATGTGGGGTGTCCTTCTGTATTGTTTTATTGATGAATGAACAAATCTGTTTTGGCCTATGTCAGAGCAGAATATACCCAGGCTGAAAGAGATAGATACAGAGAGCAGGCAGAGTCAGGAAGATGCCATACAACAGCCGAAGGAGAAAGATGCTGCCGCTGGAACCTTTGCAGGAAGCCACGTGGTGATATACAAATTAATAGAAATGAATTAATTTAAGATGTAAGAGCTATCTAGAAATATGGCCAAGTCATTGGCCAAGCAGTATTGTAATTAATATAGTTTCTGTATGATTATTCAGGTCTGGGTGGCTGGGAACCAAATGAGCAATCTTGGTTTACAGTAAACTTCCTTATAGCATTAGAGCTACTCTTCTCTATGTATATAAGTACTTTAGTCTTGCACCTTTAGGGATATCTTGCTATTCTGGTCATTGTTGTTAATCAAAGGCATTACACCTGGGTAGTCCGGGACAGAGCTATGCAAGCTTTTCTACCTCAGCAGCTTGCACAGCTTCTTCGGGTATATTACCAGCCTCCTTCAATGAGACCTAGTCCTCACTGAGGAGGGTTCCAGGTTAGTTCTTGCCTGATTCCTCCAAGTACTCTCTCTGAAGCATATGGTGTCTTCAGCAATAACATTGTGTCTTCAATTTCTGAGAAGAAACCAAGGTCAACAACAATATCCTACACTGTTTTCAGAGTCGCTTCGACATCTTGACCAACAAATGAAGAGGAGGTTTCACATGCCCCAGCACTGGATTTTTTTTGTTAGTCTGCCTCTTAAGAAAAATTTAATAACACTTTTTATATGACATCACATTCCATATTTGTCACTTTAGTAAATGTGTATTTATATAAACCATAGATATGAATCTTAGCCTAGTGAAAACTAATAACAGAGTTTCCATTTAGCCTAGCACACAAGCACTAACATTAGACTATAGTTAATCTTTCTCCACTATTTATTCTCAAAAACACATTTATATATCTGATCTTCAAGAACAGACTTCATCCATCCCACCCTCCCTTGTATTTCATTCATAGGTTTTACTTTGACCTCCCTATATAGCAACCCCATCTTTTCTCTGTCTATATTGCCTAGGTTACCAATCAACAAATTTTTGCCTAGGTGCTTCAGTACCTTAACGCCTCTCCTTTCAGATCGTCTTAGTCCCAGTCCCTAACCTATGATTAATCCAACCATCTGCTTACTCAACAGAAATCACTAAGCTGCCAAACACAGTCAGAGAAAAATTACATAACTGTACTGCTTGGGCTTATTCACAGAAAATCTCCAACCTTGTTTCAATCCTTAGTACTGTTGGCAGTCCCTTTATCTCATCTCAGATATGTCTCCCTTTTCCAAGGTAACCAATTTATGTTTTAACCCTCCCACCCAGCTTTCACTTTTATATCCAAACAAAATTAACGCTCTAGGTGATTAATTTATTCAAATTTCCTCCTCCAGACATCATCATTATGTATATTAACACTGGTCTGCATCCACTACACCCAACCAGTCTTGTTTGGGTTCCAAACATCTCTTCCAGTTATTACTCCATTATTAATGTTTCCCTCACTGATTTATTTCTCTTCCTCAACAAGAGTGCCGAAGTCTCCTCTTATTCTGATGATGAACTTGGTCTTTTCACTGGGACCTTTTAAGCTAGTATTCATGTTACTGTTGCTTCACATATATTCCTTTAATAAACTTCGTGACCTGCAATAGTCACATCCTTCTGCTTCATTTACTATTTTAGAGTTCATCAATATCCTATAAAGAGGCAAATCTAGTAATTTATGTCACATTTTTATCCAATTGATCATCTCTATAGCATCTCATATGTTTGACTACAGCTTTTTTCTTGAAGTCTTCACTCTTAAATCCTGGCCCAAATTCTCCTAATCACTTACAATTTTTCATAACTGATTTATCTTCTAGATTAGACACAGATAACTTTAGTTACTGTAGAATCCACAAAAATTTTCAATTCAAATATTTATCCTTAAGAGGCCAGCACATCTCAAGGAAAGCCTTCATTGGCCACTAGTTTTTTAAGCTGGTGATTGAAGGTAGGAGAAATTCACCTGCGAACCAATCTTGTAAAGAACAGGCCTCCTCTGCTGAGTGTTTTTCATCTTTAAAGAGTCGTTCCTTGGCCTGTGCTACAGTGAGACATTTCTCATGCACTCGATCTTTCTCCTCTTATATTATAAGTATCAGACCTACCTGGTGCTCTGAGAGACTTCCCACTCTGCTCTGCGGTCATTTTTCTCATGGATAATGTTTACAGTGTCTTACGTACCTGATTCCATCTTGAGAGTTGCTTATTGAATTATAATTTTTAACATTACTACATTCTGATAACAAGCCAAATATATCTCCAACTGTCTTAAACTGTATGTCCAATTCAGCATTCCTGGCTTGAACTTCTTAGTTTATAGTCTGTAGTTATTTCCAGAAATTCTTAGGAAATAGCTTTTTTATCCATCTGGTTTTTCTCTCCTGGTTATCATTCTGTTTTCCGTGTCCTTGGTTTAAGAGTTCATTGAACACATTGGGATTTATATGAATCAGTTATTATGAACTGTCAAATCCTGTATCCAGGAAAGGGTCTACCCAGACCAGCTCCACCACAATTCCTCCTTCTTTATCCCTGTCAAGTTTCCATTTACCTTGCAATTAAGCATTCTCTTTTATTCATTAAATAAACCCCACGCTTTCTTGCTGCTGAGTATTTGCAGATGCTGTGTCAGATCAGGTTTTAAGTTACTTTGTCAATACACATTTGTCAAAGTACAGTTCAGAGGTAATTAACCAAGTAAAGTCTCATTTCCAAACCAGAAACAAGAGGCAAAAGGGGACAAGAAACTGCTCTTACTGGACATATCTAAATCAGTGTTTCTTAAATGCTTGGAAATGTTTTTAAAGGTCATGCTGATTTCATCAAAACAGATATGAGGGTGTCATATTTTGAGATCGTCACTCAAATGTTTTGTGAAACAAAGCCAGGACTTTCCTTGAGGAAGGAAGAGTCATGGTAGCTACCCACAACCTGTTACCATTTTATAGATTTGTTAAAGAAGAGATATGTAGAATGATATGCATCCAGTCAGGGTATGTAGAGACAAAGTTGTGTCATGAACCCAGAAGCGCACACCATTAATGTCAGAGGTAGAATCCTGTCAGCCCCTAAAGTGTGTTTATTTGATGTGTCTTAGAAAAAGTCTGACAAAGGTCAGGTGATTTTGACAGCATGACATTGTCACTGGATGGTTGACTCTTCCTGCCTAGATGCATATCATAAGTGTCATTTCTTGGTGTACAGTCTCCCCTGCATAGTTTCCTTTTAACTTTGAAGAATAAACATGAAGGCACCAAACTCTCTGAACTGGAGACTATTCATCAGGCAGCTTCTCCATTTCAGAGCTTTGAAGTGATGTCCCATTACTGTTGAGGGCTCTGACTCAGAGACTCATGTTGGCTAAAGAAGCTTTCTTTGAAATTCACCGCAGTCGAAGTGCAGGAGCAGAAAAGGTAAGAAAGCATGCATATGTTTAACTGGTGTATCACTCTTCATACATTATTAATCTCCAAGACAACCAAAAGACGAAAATAGCCTTATGTTCCTCTGTGTGAAAATATTTGAATTTAATAGCAGAGAATAAAATTTTCAATGTCATGGATCTAATAAGTAAAAAAAAGGGGGGGGTACTATCCAAGAATGCTTTTTCTTTTAACTACCGTTTGTTCTGAGGGAAAATAATCAGTTTGAATAAATCAGTCTGAAGACAGACTACAACAGAAACGGTGGTCAGGCTCTTCCACAATTCCTATCTGAATAAATAATTTGCACACAAATTTGTTAAATTCTAATCTTCTGCATTGAGTAAGGGAGCCTTAAAGCAAACATAAAAATCTTTTCACATCTTAGAAATTTAGATGTTTCTCATATAGATGTTTGGTGTACTGAAAGGCTATACTAGAAAAAAGAGTGAAATAAAGAGCTAAAACGTCTCTGTAAACACTTTTGTAACATATTTGCAAAAGAGTGAATGGCTCAATATTTGTATTTTAGTCTAAATTTTATTTAAAATTCTATGCAATTTTATATGGTTTTTAATTTCAGTTATTAAGAATTTCATATGTGAATATGCTATTTACATAATTTCCACTGCATATTTTCCTTCCCCTACTATTCCCATGTTCCCCCAACTCCCTCTCCATTTAATAACTTCTTTTTTTATTATTATTACATGTATATGTATATTTGTATACATAAATATATGTACATATGGATAAAAAACTACAATCTTCTGGACCATTTAGTGTTGCTTATATGTATTTGTATTTAGAACTAATCACTTGAGATGGGATAACATATCAGGGATCATCCCTGGCAAAAACTGATTTTCTCTCTCTTTTAGCAGCCATTCATTCTCAAAAGATCCTCATCTAGACATGGGATCTTGTAAGATTTCCCCATCCACAATGGGATGTCAACTGATGTTGTCATTGTACAGGTCTTATTTAGGTGATCTTATTATTAAGATTCCATAGGTACAACTCGGAGCCACTATCTCTTAACAGAGCTCTTTTCTTCAGGCCTTAACAATCTTTCTGGCCCCTTTTCCATGAAGTTCTGTGAATCTTAGTTGTAGTGGTTGACATGTGTGAGTATGTTGGGCAGGCAAGGGAGAAGAGAGTGCTGGGTCCCTGAAAACCAAAGCTATAGGTAGTTATGAGCAACCATGTGTGTGCTAGGAACCAAACCTGATCCCTCAGCAACAGCATTCTATCATCACGCCATCTCTCCAATTCTTATTGCCTTCTCTTATTCTCTTGCTCTTGATAAGCTATCAAACATCATATTGAATAAGAGTATAGAGAATAAACACTCTTACCTTGTTCCTACACTCAGCAGGTGCTCTGAGATTTTCTCCATTTAACATCGTTTTGGCCATAAGGTTTATATATAGCCTTTTGATTTGCAAGTATGTGCTCTCCAACCCATTCTTTCCATACTTTTATTATGAAGGGAAGTTGATTTTGTTAAAAACTTTTTCTGCCTTTAATGAAATGGTCTTATGATTGTCATCTTTTAGTTTACTTATACTTTAGATGACATTTACTAATATACTTATGTCAAAAAATTCCTACATCTCTGAATGAAACCAACTTGGTCAGAATAAATAGACCTTTTGATGGTGAACTTCATTTTTGTTTGCCAGTACTTTATTGAAAATTTATACATTTATGTTCATCAGAGAAATCAGTCTGTAACATTTTTTAAATTTTGTCTTTATCTGATTTTGATATTGGGATAATGTTTCATAAAAAGAATTTGAAAGCCCTCTCATTCTAGTTCATAGAATAATTTGAATAGTATTGATGTCAACTTTTCTTTGAAGTTCTGGTAGATTTCCTCAGTAATCTAACTGGATCTGGGGCTTTGGTCATTGGTAGATTTTGTATTATTCCCTCAGTATCATTACTGGTTGAAGATATTTTAAATTGTTTATTTCATCTTGATTTAGTTGTGGTATGTTGTATGCACCTACAAATCCATCCATATTTTTTAGATCTTTGAATTTTGTGTAACAGGTTTTTAAAGAATGTTCTCATGATTTTCTGAATTTTTCCGGTACCTGTTGTAATATTTTCCTTTTTGTTTCTAGATTTATTCATTTGGATCTTCTTTGAATTTACTTTTGTTAAACAACTGTGGTTTTGTCAATTTGGGTTATGTTTTTAAAGAATTAACTCTTAAGTTATTGATTATTTGTCTTGTTGCTATGTTTCTTGGTTACTATTTCATTAATTTCGGTCCTGAATTTGGTTATTTCCTATCTACAGTTTCCAGGTATTGTTTCCTCTTATTTTCCCAGGCTATCAGACATCTCATTAGTTATTAATTAGAACTGTCTCAGAAGTTTAGGTATAGGTTCCAAGGGCTGTAAACATCCCTCTTAGAGCTGCCTTCTTTGTGTCCTGTAGATTTGGGTATATTGTGCTTTCATTTTCTTTCAGTTCTAAGAATTGAAAAAAATCCCTCTGGGAGTCTTCAAAGACTTGAGTATCATTTAATGCTAGGCTATTTAATCTCTGTGAGTTTAACTGTGTTCCGCAGTTTTTATTGCTGTTGATATCTAATTATGTTCTATTGTGGTCATGTAGAATACAAGTTTTTTTTTGATATTCCCTCATTAAAACTTGTTTTGTATCCTAATATGTAGTTAAACTTGTAAAAATTTCCATGGGATTCTAAGAATAATGTATATTCTTTAGTGTTTAGATTTGATTTGTGATGGTATTTAACACCAGAGTTTCTGTAATCAGTTATTGTTTGTATGACTTGTCTATGGGTGAAGATGTAGCATTGAAGTCACCCACTACCATTATGTTGTGGTCAATCTGTGCACTTCGGCCTAATAGTATTTATTTTCTGAAGTTGTATGCATCTGTTATTGGTGAAAAATATTTGTAATTGCAATCTCCCCCTTTTCTTTAAAGACCATAAAATGTCTTTCTCTGTTTCTTCTGAATAGTTTTGGTTTGAAGTGCATTTTGTTAGATATTAGAAAACCTACATCTGGTTCTTCCTAGATCAGTTTATTTGGAATACCTTGTCCATCCTTTTGTCCTTAGATTCTGCCTTTTAATGAGAGTAAAGAGAGTTTCTTGGAAGCAGCAAAAAAGATGGATCCTTCTTTCTGATTGAATCTACTTGTTTGTGGCTTTTAATTGGAGAAGTGAGAATATTGATAGTCAGTTATTATTAAAATACGTGTGTTCATTCCTGACATTTTGTTGATTTTTTTCTGTATGGTTTACTTAAATCGTTTTCATCAGCTGTCCTTCTATTGCTTTTTTATCCCCTATGACTTATGGGCAATATAGTCTTTCTCTTCAGACTCTCATGTTCCTTCCAATAAAGCCCTTTAATCTCATTTTATCATGAATGGTTTTATTTTTAGTTAAATTGATTCTATATCTTGTCTTTCAGTCTCCATTTTACAAATTTCTGCCTTTGTATATAAGCTATTTCTTCTGCCTGCTGCTTTTAGGTTTTACTTGTTCATGCTTTTGAAAGGCTTTATGGGATATCATTAGTGTATTTATTTGAGATCATTATGGTTTTTAATATAATAGGCAGAGCTACAGACATCTCTCCTCAAATTGTTCTAGCTGTATTACAAGGCTTCTGGTTAGTTATACTTTCTTTTCCATTTGATTCTAGAATTTTTAATTTTCTCCCTGATTTTTCCCCCAATAATCCAGTGAAAATTTAAAGGTGTTCAGGTCAATCTCTGAATATTCGTATAGATTTATAATTTCTCTTTCTATTGGTTTCTAGTTTTAGCTCACCATCATATAGTAGGACAAAATCATTTATATTCTTTTGTATTTGTAAGTCTTACTTTGTGACCTAGAATGTGTTTTAGTTTAGAACTTTCCATATGCTGCTAAGAAGAATGTATAGTCTAAATTCTGTAGTTTTTATGCATGTATTTGTTAATTCCTTTTTATCTATGGTGTCATTTAACTCCAAATTTCTATGTTAGTTTTAGTTTTAGTTACTAATGAGAGGGGTCTATTAAAGCCATTGCTAGTATTGTGTCGATACCTATATGACCTTTTTGCTAGTTAATATTTTATTTTGTGAAATTGAGAGCCAAAGATTTGATATTCATAATTGTTTATATTCTTTTATGAAGTTGATATATTTTCATTTTCTCAGTGTGTGAGAGTGCTTGCATAAGTGCGTGCATACGTGTGTGTGCGTGTGTGTGTGTGTGTGTGTGTGTGTACAACATTCATTCCTGGCACTTGTTGAGGCAAGGAGAGGTCTTTGGATTCCTAGAATTGGAGTTGTAGATGGTTGTGAATCACCTAATATGTGGGCACTAGGAAAGGACTTAGCACTGAACTCAAGTCTTTTGAAAAATTAACAAATGCTCTTAATCACAGCCATCTCCCCAGCACTTTCTTTGTGTTCTTAATATTTAGTACTTTTCAATGAAACATTTCCCTTTATGAATATGGCCTTCTTTATGTCTTCTGATTAATATTAATTTGAAGTCTCCTTGCCCATCAGTTTTGGGCTCCTGTTCACCTAATAAACCTTTCCTTCCTTTCACTGTCTGATTCTGGATACCTTTCCAATGAGATGTGTTTCCTGAAGGCAACAGGGGTTGATGTACAGCTTACCTTAGCTTCAAACTATCAAGCTCTAGTGTCTTTCTCAGTTGGCAAGCTCTGCTCCCATCTTCATGTGCAGGGTTTTATAATTCACCACCTAAGCCTAGACTCTCAGCTTTTCAGCTTATCATTCAATAATTCCATATCATATGACTTTTTAAAAATAACAAACATATACATAGTTATTCTAAAATATATGTTATAAAATCCAGCTCACTTTGTTTGAACAGATCAAAATTTTGACTCATGATGATTTCAATTCTCTTTAAGAAAAAGTACTTTGTATTGCTCTTAATTATGTATTCATAATTCATAAAGACTTTTTATGTTTTAACTGTTGACAGAGAGGAGGGAGACATAAGGATGAGGACACAATTTCATAAATGTGAGTTGAAAGGAAATCATATTATCAAATGTATAACTTTCCTTGGTAGTAAGACAATTCACAAAATACTCAGATTCCTTTATCAGTCTTATTGGAGATACAGTGTGCACATTCACTAAACTACATTCTATAACATCTGATCAACATCCAGATGCCTTTACTATTTTAAAATAATTCTATCATTGAATGACAAATATTGCATAATATGTGCTACAATGCTTCTAAGGAGGACCTCAGAAGGAACTGACTCAGTTTTCAGCCAATTATTTTATTCATTTTTGAACTGGTGACATAGCACAACATACACAATGACATAGCACAACATACACAATGACATAGCACAACATACACAATGCAGAGTAGAGATGTTCCCTGACCCTGTCCTCCAAATCACATTCTGGTTAGAGCTGTCTACCACTTAACACCACAGTTCAAGGAAAGCTCCATTGTGGAGGCCCAAAAACGTGAGCCTATCCTACCTTCTCTGAAGGTCTGAGAGTCTTTGGTTGCTTAAAGTTGTTCACAACAGTGGCCACACACCCAGACCTACGGTGTGGCTACTTGGTGTTTTGGACATTAAGATGGCCTGTACAGGTAGATTCATTCTGCACTGACCAAAGCTCATAGAATTAAAGTATACTTCTGCTCCTTTTTTTAAATTAGGAGGTTAAACCTAGGGAGTGACTTCCTTCAGGATGCTTGCTCTAGGGTGGGTTCATTGCCTAAGTAACAGAATGCATGAATTAACGACTTGATGTCTCAAAGTATTGAAGCAAGTAACTGTTCTGGTTGTTTTTTGTATCATGTTAAAGAAATCTTTTTTGCCTTCTTCTCCTCTTTGGTATTAGGACATAAAACTGTATGGAAAATCAACCCAGGTAGACTCAGAACTCAGTGTGCAGGAGGCACTCAACTGCCCTCCCAATATACTGTCCTATGTCTCTGTTTCTTTCTATCTCTGTTCCTCCTACCTAACTTTCCTAGGCCTCATGCCCCTACCCTGGAATATTCAAACCCACCACAGCTAGGAGTCCGGCAAAAACTCACCCCCAAAATGTGGCAGCTTGCGACACTCCATGAAAGTCAAAAGAAATGTATCTATATATTGAGCAGATCTAGCTTTTATTTTTTCAAAAAAGAATCAATCCATAACAGTCAACTGTGAGACATTTTTTCAGTAAAATTATTGAACTTTAAAAGTTAGAAGCAAAATCCCTCTGGGTTTCTAGACAGAAACAAAATGTTGTTTACAAGGGAAGAAAGTCAAGCTGGCATCTGACTTGTCAGCAGCCCTCAAAGTAAGAAGCCGGTGCAATGTTTTCCAAAAGTAAAGGAAGGTTGTGGGGAGAGGTCATATTCAGTAAGTTGTTCTTCATATATTAAGACTACGAAGGAGTGTTTACAGAGGGATTTAATAAAGGATGAAGTTTATTTAACCAAGAGACAATTAAGGAAACTAACAAAAGATCTCGAGAAGGACTTAAATATATATAATTAGAGACCTATGACTGTTGAATAGGTAGATATTATGGGAAATTAGTATATAAAAAGCATCTTTCGCTCTGTCAAAGTCAGTGTACTGAAACAAAATACCAGGAATTAAAGTGAGAAAATTCAGAGCAGTAGGTAAAAATAATTTGAAGTTGACAAAGAACTTGACATAAAATTATTAAAATTAATAAGAGAAAATAATAAAATTAGGTAATGATTCTAAATACACATTTTCCTAAGCACAAAACCCTCAAAAATAAGACATTTAATATGAAATCAAACAAAATAGACTTCTAAATTAATGATAAGCAGTAAATATTATTCTATATATAAAATACAAATCCTAACTGCCAAACTGATAGCTTTAAGAATATCCAACTGAACTATCTTAAAAGCTTATAATTGCTTATAAATCAAAATAGACAGCTGAATTGGTTTCTTTCAAAAGTTTAATTTCTTAGATATTTCCTATCTACCCTTGCTTTTGTGTATGCTTCATGCTTATTAATGGAGTTTTATTCCTGAGATCTTGCTATTGCAAATTCTGATCTTCCAATGCATTTTAACGTGAGTTTATTCAAAAGGAGAAAAACAGGAACATTTTTGTTATTGTTGTTTAAAAGAGTAAGCCCATCATGCACTGCATGTTATTTTTAAATGTTAAGTAGTACTGAGTGTTCCATTTTCATTTTTAATTACGGCAGCTTTTTAAGACTGAGTACAAAAAACTAAATTATTGAACATTTCAAGCAACATCATATTTAATAAAAATTACTTTAAGTCAATTTCCTTGTTACATATAAGCATAGCTATATGTATGCAAAAGTTTTTGCATCTCTTCTACAATGCGGATAATAGAATTAAATTGAGAGACTCTTCCAAGTAAGAGAAAATACACTTTCACTTCTCTTCATGACTTTTCAACTATATGCTTATACTATAAGGAAAAACTGTCATGCCCAGATCATGGAGTTTCCCCAAAATCAACTAGGAGACTGAGTCCTATATGTAAAAGCAAAGAACCTTTATCCTTACACGAGTTTGAAACTCAGACTCTCAGTGTGTTCAATGTATCAGAGTGATCAGAGCCCTGAGCTCAGTTGGAGTTGGGTTTTTATAGTAGCAAAGATAAGGGTGAGGGTTTCCTAAGGGTTAGGACCCCTAGGACATTTGTCTAGAGGTGTCATGGTGAAAAGCCATGGGTGTGTGCTGACAGGTGATCCTATCTCTAATGGTTGGTATGTTAGGAATTTCCTCCCTGGTGAAAACGGGATGGGTGTTTGCTGGCCTAAGGGACATCTCTTCCAGGGTGCAGCATGGGTAGTCTTGGTTTGTGGTCTTTATTAGAACCAGGTATTGCTTTAGGGTAAACTGAGACTCAGGCCTACCTTTGAGTTGGTCTATAGAATCTGTCTTGGAAGGTGTGTACCTGCTCTGGGTCCTACAAAAAACTGGCACATATAGATGGGAAAAATATTATATATATAGTAGCCAAATGTCACATTAACTGCAGATTTCAGTACATTCCCAATAGAGGAAATGGACCACGACCTGTTATTACAGTCCCTCACCCTCTCTTCCTCTATTACAGTAAAGTTTATTCCTTAACCACAGCTTACTCATGATTATACTGAGTGATGTCTAAGTATCAAGAGATTTAACTGTTGAATGTTTAAAAACACTGATTGATAAAATGAAAGGCCTAAATACCAAGACTTCACGATTACAGAATTGCCCTTGTCTCTGTGATTCTGTCTGGATTGGGTTAGATGACTCTCCAGTTTCCTTGTAACACTAAAATGTGGTAGTTCACTGAAAAATAATACAGGAAGAAACTTAATTTTGAAGTAATGTTTTCTGAGATCTTGAAGTTACCAGCAAATAAATTCAGACCATCTCTATTAATGCGCTTTGACATTTGCCATTCAGTAAGGAGTTAGTTTCTATGCAAAATGGGCTGAATAATTTATGTTGTTTACTTTAAATGAGATTACTCATAGGAGGCTCGAGAAATGAATCAGTACTCGCTTAGCTTCTCCAAAATAAAATTGGAGGTAATTGTTGCAGTCATGCATATTAATTTAGATTGCCAAATTAATTTTCCAGCACTCCTTATACCATAATAGTCTTAACTAAGAAACAACAAAGGCTGCCTTTTCTTATTATAGATATAGCTGAGTTACTGACTCTGAACAGTCATTTAACCCTTTGGATATATTTGAGGTAAAGAATAGAAAATAGTCATAAAGTTGTGACAACAAGGCCATTTGTAGAGGACTTTATAGTTTGCAAAGTGATTTCTTGATCTATACAGCAAATTATAGTCTATACTGCAAGATGCATTTGAGGCTTCCTGTGAAGCTGTTTCAATATTGTGTGGGGCACAAAAAGCATCCAGAGTCAAGCTTCATGATTTAAGAGGATTGCTGGTGTTTCTCTGTATACCTTTGTATCCATAGGTATGTAATTCTTATGTTTTTTTTCTTTGTTTCATTTGGTTAGGTATGTTTTGAATTCTGGAATGTTTGCTTTTACTTTTCTGTTTGTCCTCTAAAGCAAGAAAGAAGTTGTGGTGTTGAGTGGGTGGGGAGATGAGGAGAATCTGGGAGGAGACAGGAAGAGGAAGCAGTGGTCAGAATATATAACAAGAAAAACTATTTTCAACAGCAAAAAAGGAAGAAAGCGGATCAGTGAAAGAGTGATTTAAGGAGAAAAAGGTGAGGGATAAAGGCTGTCAAATTTGGGATTTCTGTAGATTGTAAGCTAGTAATAAAATTCATGAACTTCTAGCAAACATAATAATTTAAGAAAGCAATCTAAAGAAAGCAATCTAAATTTTTGCTTAAGTCAGAGTTCTTTTACCTATATGGAGCTCCTTTAATTAATTTAAAGAGCTGGGGCCAGGGAGGCATTCTTCCTAGAAATATTTTGTCAAAAACCACACAAAAACACATTTTTTGATATTAGCAAGACACAGAACTTGGAGGGCATCAAAATTAATGTGGTAATTTTCTCTGCATATTCATTGAAGGATTGAAACTACTATATTTATGTCTAAAATAACAACAAATTTTCATATAATGTCAATTATTCACTGAACCTACATTAATAGATTAAATATGTTGATTATGATGCCCATACTTTCATTGTTCTATTATAGACAGTGAGGGAAGACAGAGGCTATTATTTACTCTGTGTAGCTAATGGAAAGAACACTTAGACACTTAAGCACTGAGTCGCCCGCCACTCAAAAGCCCTTCACCAGACATGAGTCCTCTTATATCGATGATAGAAGAGTTTTCCTTACAGTGTACTATTATTTATTGCCTTTCCAGGTGCCCCATAAAATAATAGCGGTGAATCGTGATTTCTCTTTCTGATGCGGTGGAGAGAGAGGTCATTCGGAGGCTTTGAGAAGAGTTCTGCAAACTGTGTGGGGGAAGCCCTGGCCCAGTAAGTATTCTTCTAACCTTTGTCCATTTCCTCATGCTATTCCTTCATAGCCACTGACTACTAGCCTCTGTAGCCCATTCCACATGGTAACATCAAGAAGTCCCAGTTATTGTAGATAAGGAATTGATTGTTCCGTTAAATAGGAAAGAGTTCACTTTTCACCGCCGCACATGTGCAAAGGACAGCCGAGCATTTTTCTAGCCGACTTATTAAGAATTTAAGGCTTGCTCTAACAAACTTATCTCGGTCTCATATGCTTCCTCTGATTGACGGCTACTCCTATGCTTTTTCTCTAAGTAGTTGATTGGGACTATTGACCAGATGGTAGGTGTTGCTGCTGGGAGTGATTTCATATCAATAGTTGCAAGCACTTTTACGTCATTTGCTAGTGGCCTCGTGGTTCGTTGGAGAGCAGCTGTGCCCCCTCCCCAGATGGATGCAGACAGGCTGAAGCTGAACCACTTGCAACTGGAGGAGGGCATTCCTTTCATAGGAAATGCATTCATGCTTTCCAAACAGATTCATGGAGAGTTGCCAGTGTGTTTTCATTCTGCAAAATCACCTTAGCAACATGGATATGAAAACAGCACGAACTTTCCCTCCGAGCCTCCTACCATTGCAGGCAAGAGGATTCAACAACAAAAAGGAATTTTAAAAAAAAATGCCGCAATTTAATTTAATCCTCAAATTAATGTTAGTACAAACAAAGGGAAAGACATATTTTAAACTGATTTAGACATGATCGTTTGAATTGAGGGACCAGTGGTGCCATGCAGCCTATTCCAAGGCTTGGGAGTGGTGGTAAACAGGGTTTTCCGGAGTGTTTCTGTGCTACCAAAACCGCTGTTGTTCAGAGAATATGAATCTCTATCTTTCTTCCTTGGTTGTGATATTATTTCCACATGCAGTATTGATGGTGTGGGCTACATCTCCAACCATTTCACTTATATAGCATTTTCTCCCCCAGATCTGGCACTCAGTCCTGGAGTTCATTAAAGTGCCTTGTGTATTTCCTAAAGGGTTCATTTAGGGACTGATGAATATTCCAGTGAGCACCTGTTCCTATTGTTGGAATCAACCCTGGGATCAGAGGGAATGTTTAAACATCCTTAAGCCCCCTGCTCTACGATCAAGGCCAATGTAATATTTGTGTCTCCGGATGTTAATGTTAATTCATATCCCAAGCTCAAGCATCATTTAAATGCCTATATTTTCCCCTTCTGTAAGTGTACATTTGCCTAAGTCAGCTTTGAAGAAAACTGAGAAAATCATTTACCATATCTACTTGTAGGGTTCTTCTTTATGAACAACCAGTTTCTCATTTAGTGAATACATTTTGGGCCAGAAAACTGGATCTGGTTTTAAAATATGCCAAAGCAAAGAACAAGAGCAAAAATGACTTTTTATTGAGACTGGTTCAAGCTTGCAGCTCTTGATCACTGAAATATGATTTATTCTCTCTCTCTCTCTCTCTCTCTCTCTCTGTGTGTAGTGTGTCTGCCTAGGTAAATATATGTATGCAGGTTTACATGCATGTATGTGTACAGTCATGTGGAAGTCAGAGGTCATCCTCAGCTGTCATCCTTCAGCAGCAGCCTTGTTTTCAGAGACAGGGTCTCTCATTCTCTTGAGACTCAGAGAGGAGGCTATTCCAGCCAGTGAGCCTGAAAAACCCCCATCCCTATCTCATGATTTTTGGGATTACAAGTACATACATCATCATCATCATCGCTTAGTATTCTAACAATAGTAATAATAGTTTAAGGTTCTTGGAATTTATCTCACTTCTTCATCTTTACGGAGCAAGTATTTTACCAGGTGAACTAATTCACCAGCCCCAAATCTTGGGTTTGTTGTTGGGGATTGGGGGTATGATTTTAGGAGTACATACTCCAAGTATTGTTTTATTCTCT
Organism: Bramus lutescens; assembly: GCA_001685075.1. Taxonomy (NCBI): domain Eukaryota; kingdom Metazoa; phylum Chordata; class Mammalia; order Rodentia; family Cricetidae; genus Bramus; species Bramus lutescens. The sequence continues at coordinate 31,964 of LOEQ01001966.1, read as the reverse complement.
GTCTCTCTATCGTGTCCCTAGAGATGCGTAACTATTCACTGGTCAAGCTTCTGGCTGTCACCTCTGATAATATCATATCCACCTCAGAATGACCTTGTGCCTTGATTCATTCAGGACACAATCATTCCTGTTGCTATAAGGAGTCCGCCATTAGTATGGTCTCATGTTAAATGACACTACTCATTTGATAAGTGATGCTGAGGTCCCTATCACCAGCATAATTTTTATTGTAATGTTAGTGCTGTGTTCTTATATGTCCTCTCTAACATCCGTCTACCTAAGCCACTGTATGTGTAGAATTTTTAACTCATTAAGGGTGATAATTTTTTCAGGTTTCAAGAAGAAAATAACTACGTGACAGTGATCAAGACTGAGCTCAAAGTCTCACACATGCTGGGGAAGGGTTCTACCACTAAGTTACATTGTATTTGTATATATTGTATATGTTGTACACTGTTATATTATATACATATATTGTATTTTTTTCCTTTTCTACATTGTATATATTATATTTTCTTTTCCATTCATTCACTACTGATCATTTAATTTGCCTGTGTCTCTTGCTTGTAATCAAAAATACTGCAGTCAGCATAGGATGGCAGTGATCTCTTTGAGAACCCAATTTCAGTTCCATCAAATGTATAACCAGCGGATCATAGAATAATTCTTCTACTGTTTTTCTTTATGAATTATCAGCTGGTTTCCTTGGTGACTATCGCACCCGATGCTCCTTCCGTGTATAAACATTATCCCCAAAACCTGGGGAGCACATACTGCTACTGTTCTTTTCAATATTATTAACAGAAACTTAGTGGGGATAAGGTGATATCTCCCTGTGGCTCTGATTTTCCTTTCCTTGGTTATTTGCAACAGTAACTCTTTTATATCACTACTGCCCAGTCCTATGTTTGTACATTTGTTTCTGCTTTGTTGATTTTTTCATTTTTTCTATTGTTTCTTTTACTGAAAATAGATTTTTTTGGTACAGTATATCCTAATTACAGTTTCCCCTTCTGCAACTCCTATATGATCCTCCCCACAATCCTGCCAATCTAAATCCACTCCTTTCGCTTTTAATTTTTGTTTTTGTATGCTGGAAGTTTTTTACTTTGAATGTTTGGAATTGAAATTCTTTTTTGGATCTAAGAATTGCATTTATTTTATTCTGTGAGTTCTTCTTTAGTATGTTATTTCACTTTCTGTGCATATTATTTTTAGATTAATGTAAAAACCACTTGTATTTTTTCACTTTTTCTCTTGGTTTTGGTGTCAAGAAATACTTTCAAAGGTCAATGTCACAAAGAATTTTCTTTTTTCCTGAGGATTTTATAGATTCAGTATCCATGCATAACCAATTCATTTGACTGAATTTTATTTGGAAAATAAAGTTTAAATCCAATTTTTGTATTACTTGTGCAAACCTCATTATCCCAATATCATAGTTAAAAACTAAGCTATCTCTAGGTATATATAACAGAAGCCAATAACTAATATATCTGTCCTTTCCACTGTATTACATATGTTATCTCTTGAGAATATAAGGATAAATTTATATCAATCAATTCCTCCTTTGTGCCATTTGTATTCTTTCTCCTTTGAGTCAACATTTCGAGACCTAGTCCCCCATACTAGCAGCTCCTTGTAGTTCAGGTTTTCTGGGTTCTACGATTGTCTCTTCCTTCTCTTAGCAAGCCTTGTACATTCAAGATACAACTGTGTTGTTGTCTGGTGGCTAAGCAAGAAGATGGAGGAAGACCCTGAGAGAGTAAGTTTGTGAAGCTCTGTAAGATAGGTCTGAACTGCTACTTAGCAATGTCATGTAAATTATTTAATAATGAGAATGTAGTTGTTTTTATAGTAGGAGAGAGTCCAGAAGAGTTAGATGTTTCAAGGGTTTTTAGTGAACCAATTCAGACGTTCCTATTTAAATTTAGTGGTCTCTTTCCTTCCAGTTAAGGCCCTAAACTAACCATAAATAACTTTTCAAACTATCCTTTAACCTTACAAGCAATTCTTCAAACATTTCTAGTCTTTCTCAACAGGAAGTCATGCAAACGTTCCTAGTTAATTCACCATTAATTGGCATATTTTTAACCAATGCCTTGGTGAACTAAAACATCTGATTCATTTTTACCATCTAGTTACTATTTTTTTCTGCCTTTTCAATTCCTGGAATATATCACCTGTCTAGTCCTATGTCAATCAGTCATCTATGAGAGCCTTAACAACTACAGTTCAGGTGATACCCATTTTCTACTGCGTATGGCAGGCTCTCTATCCCCAGCTACCTGTGGCTGATACAGCCCTTAAATCATCAGATTCCTAGATAGACATTCCCAGGCTGAAGAGCTACACCAAGATACTTCATTGATGATAGCTTCAGTGGAAAAGCAAAAACTAACAAACAAAAATTAACTAAAATCAAAAACTACGGAAAAATCAAAGGTATTTGATCTATACCCCCTAATCAAGTACTGCCTGTGTTGCCCTTGCAATTAACTATTTTATGTATAGCCAGTAACTCTGATTTCTATCACGAGAGGAAACAACAGTTTTCGTCTCCAGAATTCTTTAAAGGCTTGAGATAAGGTGTGGTTTTGTGTTGGAGGAGGGCCTGCTTTTTTTGTTTCCCAGCCACCCAGATAGCTTAGCCCAGAAATAATCACTCAGAAACTGTATTAATTAAATTGCTGTTTGGCGCATTATCTCTAGCTCCTTATTTGCTAACATTTATATTAATTTAACTCATTTCCATTAATCTATATATGGCCATGTATCCGTATGTCTAACTCTGATGGCTCCATAGTGTCTCTCTGACTCTGCCTCCTTTCTCTGAGCATGACATTTAGTTTTTCCCTGCCTACCTAAGTTCTGCCCTATCAAGAGTCCAAGGCAGTTTCTTTATTTATTAACCAATAAAACCAACACATAGACAGAAGAGACAGAAGGACGTCCCACACAAATTTTGCACTGGAATTTTTTAACAATAGGAATAGGAATATGTTTGAAGAACAGTTATTAAAGAGATCCATGGAATCCTGAAGTAAGAAACTTGGATTTCTAGAAAGTGTCTGGATTATTTGCATGTGAAGTGGTTATGTTTCCAGAGTCTCTATAATAAAGAGCTTCACATGGCCTTTAATGAACAAAGCAAATAAACAAATAATTAAACAAATAGTAAGTGTTGTTTTGCCTGACATGGGAGCATAAGCCTTTGATCCTAGCATTCAGGAAACAGAGGGTGGTGAATATCTTTTAGTTCCAGGCTAGCCTGTTCTGCATAGTGAGAGTCTGTCCAAGCATACAAACAAACAAAATAGTTGTGAAAGTCTGATCTGATTTGCAATTTCAGAAGACAGAAAAGACAAAGCAGTTAATTCAGAAGAGAAACCACCTAGTCAACCACGCTACAGACCAGAGAGACGATAAAACAGACTGGAGGGTAAGAACTGGAGTCAGTATGCAATTGGATACGCTCAATGTCATCAACTGACATTAAAATTAATATGTAAATGAATGTGGGATCTTGTATCATTTTCTAGGATAAAAATTATGTAAATAATTGGTCTTTAATAAACCAAATTAAATTCAAGCTAAGAAAATTATCTAAAATCATTTGGTAGAAAACTGATTCAGAATTCATTGATTTGCCGTGATGTGCACTTGGACTTGTCATATTGCTGGTTCTGTTACTTAGATACTAATTTATCTAATAATATTTTAACTGCTTAAAAATAAACCCCACTCACCATGGTATTCATTTTTACCTCATTTCCCCCCACTCATACTGACTGTTGTTGTGGGATATTCATACAATGTGTGAAGAAGTATTTACTGTGACTGTTTTAATAAAGAGCTGATCAGCCAACAGGGGGCAGGTGGTATGGGTGGGACATCTGGGAAGAGAGAAAGAGGAAGAGAAATGAATCAGGGTTTGAAGGAAACACCATGGAGTTGCAGGGAGTCAGAAAAACAGAAAGGTTAAATAAACAAACAAACAAACAAACACAAAGAGATAAAAGAAAAGTAAAAACCACATGCTAAAATATAGATTAATATAAGCATGTTAATTCAACTTATAAGAGCTAGTGGCACAATCTTAAGCTAAGGCCAAGCTTTCATAATTAATAATGTCTCCATGTCATTATTTGGGAGTTGACTGGCGGGACAGAGAAAAATTGCTACAGACACTATTTCAAACATTGACTGTACAGGAAACGCAAAGAAGTTAAGAAAGCATTCTTGCCCTGAAGGAACTTCCAATCTAGTAGTATGAATAGGTATTGTTATACAATATGCAGAATAATATTATAGTCACATATGAAATAGATACATAAACTACCACATTCTAAGTATGAATCCTGATCCCTCTTCTCAAAGGATCATGGGAGAATTTGTTTTGAAGGTGTATTGCTTCTTCTATAGGTGAGGGTGTATATTTAATAGTTTTGTGTACCTAAGAGAAGTAGGAAATCCTAGGCGTTCATGGGGTGCTAGTAAATATTGACTTTCTCAAATAATAATTAGTCTCCTGGGAAAAGGAGCTGAGAAGAGGATTTGTAGATGTGAAGATTAGGATAGCTCGGTGGGAGTAAAGAAACATAAAATGGTATGTGGGATGAGATTATCAATAAAAGAGCCATTCCACTTCCTGGGTTATGATGCTTGCTAGTCTTGAACACCACGTGTCATAAAGCCCAAGCCAGGTAAGGAAGACAGTAAAAATGACAAACAACTCATGAACTGGAAAAAATGAAGCAGTCACTGGGCATAACTTCTCACGAGGCTAGTGGAGTACACCGGCGAATGACACGACACTGTGGTTTAAGGGAGAGTTATCAAGCCTTAATATTTCAAAGAAGGAGCCTACAGTATGAGAACTAAGAGAGCTACAGTCACCAGCAGATGAGGAGGAGACAAAGCTGAGGCCACCCTTTTCCAGTTGACAGAATGGAAATGCAATTTGGAATATAGAGGAAGAACTGACTAGATACTCTCAGAAGAATGACCACCACCCAGGAGCTGAGGGCTGAGGACTTTCTTTGCCTTTAAAAGGCCCAGCTTCATGTTGATCTCTGCAGCTCCTGCCAGAAAGACCTAAGGTCCCTCAATATGCTTCGGGAACAGGTTGTTTACCTCTCAAGACAAGACTGACTCAGCAGTGCAACTTGAAAGAGCTTGCACTATGATGTGAATTCTTCCTCTAAAATAATGTGCTGCCTGCCTGCTTCATAATAAGAAGAATTTAGGCTCACAGAAGACTCAGTCTTTTGAACCTCAAAATCTTTATGGACCCAGTTTTAGATAAGACACTACATTAGTAGTTGGAAGCCAAGGCATCTAATACCTTTGGCCCACAGTCCAGGAAGATATTTAGAAACTAATCAGTGAGAGAAAGGAATATACTGCACTAGATAGCTTTAAAAAGTAAGCACTGGAGTTGGATGGATAAAATGAGAGAAGCTCAGAGCATATCTAAGATGGTCAAATGGGTAAGGAAAATAAAATAATATCTCTACCAAGAGGCTTTCCCGGATAGACCAGATACTGTACTTGTGTTGCTGTCGTGGTGGTGGTGGTGGTTGATCACTTGTGTTTTCTAGGAAGTAAGATTTCTGGGATGCTGCCATGAAAATGACAACTTTGCGAAAACTGTGGATTTGGTTACACAGCCCACGTAGAAACAACAGCTTGAGCAGGGATTTGTGGACATCTGACGGTTTCCACTTGAGGAGAATGTCTTATAGAGAAGCAAAGCAGGACAGACAAAAAGAATAAAGCAAAAATGTGGTTCAAGTAAAGCCCAATATTTTGCTTAATCCCAAGGGAAAGGTATTAGGGAAAGCATATTCATCAAAAAACTGCCCCATTCCTGATACAAGACAGCCAGTTTTTGTAGCTGCACAGTATCATTGGCAATGAATGTTCTGTGAGGCAAATCTTGGGGATAGTGGTCATTTTTGAGGCTTAAGGGGGTTATAAATAAATAAATCTACCCTATCAGAGGGTCTAGACAGTAGCTAGCATTTATTATCCTGCACTAACTGATGGAGGAGCAGAAAAGAGGAGATGGGAGGCCACCCAGTTTTTATAGACAGGAAGTAGATAGCACACATAGGCACAGGAGAGACAGACAGAAGAAGCACTACCATATCAACAAGACAGGTACTAAATAGTGCCTATACAAGGCAGGTACTGAGCATCACCTATACAAGGCAGGTACTGAGCATCACCTATACAAGGCAGGTACTGAGCATCATCTACACAAGGCAGGTACTGAGCATCATCTATACAAGGCAGGTACTGAGCATCACCTATACAAGGTAGGTACTGAGCATCATCTATACAAGGCAGGTACTGAGCATCACCTATACAAGGCAGGTACTGAGCACATGCAACTGGAGCACAGGAACAGGGATTTGACCTATGGGTGGGGGATGTTGCAGGAAATGTAATAAAAATTAACACTACCAAATTGCAAAAGACCAGGTGACAACTTCCTGTAACTTAGACCTAACAGAAAGCTAACTGGGTATCTCTTTGGGTCAATTAACTCCACCTGAGAGCTCAATTCAGATGTTTGAACTGTGACTCCTCCATGACTACTAGGACATGAGAACAGACAAGTGGTTAGGGCACTATGTCTCCAACATGGCAG
>LOEQ01001966.1:10758-23459 GCA_001685075.1 Bramus lutescens | reverse complement strand
ATCAGCATTTATTTAAAATATGATTGACAGAATACAGACAATTCTCCCGCTCCAAAGATAAAACCAAGGACACACAAAACAAAATTGCTTAAGACATTCTAGAAACTATCATAATATGTCTAATATTTGTCACTTTGGTGTAACCATCACAGAAGCTCAAAATGTCAAAATTAATGATCTGTTGTCTTCAAGTTACAGAAAAATGATAGTGTGGTGATTTTCTACATCAGTGTGAGATGAATGCACTTGTTTTCTAAAGAAAACCTTGTTTCTAAGTCCCATCGCTTCATCCACTTACATGGAAGCTGCTCTTCCCTCAGTCAAAGCATTAGGTTCATCAGCCACACACATTTGTAGAACATGCCCTATACTGTTTTATGGAGAATACAAAAAGGGAGAAAGTGGACTCTAACACCTAGGAATGAGGAACTTAGTGGAAGACCTGCCCCCCTCCCCTTTCATCCTGTCCTTCCATAATCATTGAAGACTAAACCCAAATGCCCCATTTCTGTGAGTTCTCTAAGCACAATTTCTGTACTTTGGGAATAACACTGAGGTTTCAGCGAAGACTGGGGCACCTAGAAAAAACTTCTGAAGCAAAAAGACAACCAAGGATTGGCCCAGTGGAGTCAACAGAGTATGCTGTGTTAGGAGGAAGGAGTGTTTCATGAGGTTTTGCTTAATGCAACCTACCAGGGTATTATCTTAACATATTCAATTTAAACTATCACATATGTGAGTTTTAAATTTCTTTTGTATGAGGTCTGGGAATCTAAAGCGTGCTTCATATAATTCCACATCTCATCTTAGACTAGCCCACATTTCAAGTGCTTAGCAGTTACATGTTACTAGTGGTTACCATGTTGAGCAGCCCAGTTTTGAACTACAGCAGAATCCTTTTAGCTCTCATAATAAAGGACAAATCATGATAGTTGTTTAAAAACAAAACAACAATAACAAAACATACATTGAAAGGTAAGAGTAAAGAGGAGAAGGCAGGGCAAAAACTCACTAAAAACACGTTCAAAGACAGGTCCTCTGTGCCTAGACTGCATTTGATTACATTTGTGGAGCCTGATCCCCAGAGAACAATTTCTCCTCCTATTTGGAACCCATTCTCTTCTGTTCCTCTTGCCTGTAAATTTGTTGATTTCCTCAGGTCATCTTTTTTTTGAAACATTCTTCTAGACTTCTGATCCCTAGTAGGTTTTCATGCTCAAAGCCTCTCCTATCAGATGAAAAGTGCAAAAATAAATTATCCAAGATGACTGAAGTCAGTTACAATGATCAACAAGAGTCAGCTATTTGTGGAGAAATAGCCCCAGTTTTTCAGATGACTAATAATCAGGGTCTATATGGGTGGATAACAGGCTTAAATGCATGTCAAACACAAAATTCCAAGGTCTGAAACCATAGCATTTATCAGATGCCACGTACCCTGGGAAGGCAAAAAGGGATTGCTGTCAACACACTAGAAAATATAGGTCATAAAAGACAATAGGAAGATCCATACAATATGGCCCATTCATATTATCTTTTATATGAAATTTACCTGCTGTGCCATCAGGAATGGATGGAATCAAATAAGTAGCTACAGAGAGATATCAGCACATCTTTAAATCTGTAGCATTCTGGAGATTGTAACTGGTGCCCACCTCTCCTCTGCACTCCATGCTGATTCTTTCTGTGTGAGAGTGTTTTCAAAGACTGTTAACAGAAACCTTCCTAAGATCTTCCTGAGACTTAGACTAAGCGTCCATCATCTTTCTTACACCGTGCCTTCTTTAGTCTCCATCTGATATTTTCTTTCTGCTCCTTTGGCATTTCTACTTTCTTCCTTACATTCTTAAAACCTTCCTACTGAGCCTATTTATCTAACTGTCCACCAAGGCTGGTGATTAAATGACATCTAGGACTCTAAAATTTAAATCTGCAAGAGCCCATTTCTTTTTGCAACCCAATCTCAAAATTGCTGAATTGCTGCTTCAATGTTGCCTGGGGCCAGTAATTTTATTTTCCTAAAATAAATGTCTCACTCTCCAGCTCTCTGATCAGCATTCTGTAGCATGCTACCCACTTCATCTAAGAAATTCCACACTGTCTAACATCTAAACTCATATTGGTGTTAGTCACTAATTGAGACTAGTTTGCCTAGGAACATAAATTATTTTTGAACCTAGGCAACCTGCGTTAAACATTCTGGATCCTTCCAGTCGCTATGGTTTTCATTTTCTCTTATTTAGGCTTTTCTTTCTTTCTCTCCCCCCTCTCANTCTCTCTCTCTCTCTCTCTCTCTCTCATCTCCATTTCTATACAACCAACTAAGGAAAAAACTTTATTGACACAACACGACACTGAGACACTGAATATTTAGGTCGTACAACTACTAATTCTGCAACATGTTGACCACAAATCAATTGTTCTATCACTTAATTCAATTCTGATAGTAGTCTTCTTAAATTTTTGGAGACTTCAGACATTACAGGCTTGGTAACACAAATCTGGAGTCCATTTCTTTCCCAGTTACAAAGTAGCAAGTCCCAGGGTTGTTTATAAAACTGTCTAACTTGGCTGCAAAGTAAGGATTCATATGACCCCCACTTCCTGTTTGATAATTTGCTATAACAAGTCACAGAAATCAGGGAGATATTTTACCTATATTAATTGGCTCATGAATAACATTATAAGTCAATCAAATGAATAAACAAACAGCTATATAGAACGGGGTGAAGATGGGTCTTAAACGGAAGTTTTAGTCCTTGTGTAATTAAAGAACGCTGGCTCCCAGCATAAACCTTGTGGATTAATAAATCCATTTCACGGCTTTATTAGAGGTTTCTTAATTATGGCTTTTATAGAGGCATGGCTGGTTAAATAATTGACCATAAGTGGTATGTCTTCAGCCCTCTACAGTCCCTACAGGTCTTTGTATAGGACTGAAAGTTCTAACCTTCTAATTCATCCTTGATATTTTCAGTGATCATTCCACAAGCTGAGAATACTTTAGTGGTTCTCAGCTAGCAGGCATACATCATTGAGACAGATGTCACTCTGAAGAGTCTAAGAGTCTTAGAAACTTCTGTGTAAAGAAGCAAGGATCAAGACCAAACATTATAGCAACGGAATGATCCTAGGACTCTATTCATCTCAGAATTCACAAGGATTCTCGAACCTCTGTGTTAGAAACTGGAGACAGAGACCAAACATATGTTTATCTCATACATAGTATGGTTGGAGATGGAGACTAGTCAGCTGCAAGACTGTAAATCCTAACCCCTCATATATATTAAATCTCTGCTCCAAACAAGCAAATATTTTCTGATACCAGATGGGCTTTGCTGAATTTGTTCAAGGTACTCTGCTTGTCAGCATGGAAAACGCAGTCAGAGATTGAGTTTCTGGGAAAGCATTGCTGGCTAGTACATTGAGTAGGCGTTGGAACATTCATTCTCAGTAAGCTTCTTTACAATGAAATCTGTCAGAAAACAGTTTCAGCAGACACAAGACCCAAACTTCCATTTAATTAGTATTTCTTGAGCCTTCAAATAGAACATTTCTTCAAAGACAGCATGGATCACCACTCATGAATATTAAACAGAAAGGACAAAAATCCTATAAGTGATTGTTGCCCTGTGAGTATTTTACTTGGTTAAGCAAATCTTTTGTATTCATCAGCTCTCAACTGGTTCTTAACTGTAAAAAAATGAACTGGCTTCCTAATTGGATCTCATGCAGATCACAGCTTGTTGTGAACCTCCACAGCAGAATGAAGCTATACAAATATTAAGCCACAGTGTAGGACTCTGGAGAAATTTTTAACTTTTGATGCAATGGTATAGGGCCTGGAAGTTTTGGTAGAGCAGCTGTGAGGTTTTGCAAAAGGAATAGAGGGAGGGAGGAAGGGAGGGAAGGAAGGAGAGAAAGAGGGAAGGAGGGAGAGAAAAGAATGGAAACGAAAGAAGGGAAGAAAGACTTTAATTCAAGGTCTAGCAAGCCCCTACACTAAAAGATAAAGGTGGGGGCCAGCCATGATAAGCTAAGTTGGGGCAGGTCACCCCAAAGACGTTCTTAACTTTCAAACATTATCACCTGCGAGAGTAGAGCTCGGCCATCCATAAATTTAATAAGAGACCTGAGTCTCAGTAGTTGACCCTGAAGCAATACCTGGCTGCAGGAAGAACCACAAGCAGAGATTACCCGACCACCGCCCAAGAACAGACCTTTCAAAGGGAATGCCTAACGTTCGAACCGCTGTAGATAGAATCACGTGTCAGCACACACTCACCAGGACACCCCTAGACAAATGTCAGCCAATCAAGGGTTCTACACCTCAGAAAACCCCTCACCCCCACCTTTACTACTATAAAAACCCAATTCTAATTGAGCTCGGGGCTTTCTGGTTATTCTAATATGTGAGGCATGCTGAGAGACTGAGTTTGCAAACTTGATTAAAATAAAGGCTCTTTGCTTTTACATATGAGACTCAGTCTCCTTGTTGGCTTTTGCGGGGACTTTGCGGATTTGGGCATAACAGTAAACTATACATCAGAAGTTCATTGGTAGCACTTTATATACCCAAATATAAAGGCAAAGGGAAATCATAAAGAAAATAGTATCGCTTTTCAAATTATTTCTCCAGTCCTACAATGAAGAATTTGTTATATGAACTATTGGGAAAAAATATGTCCACTTGCAGTACTGAAATGGCTTATTCTAGAACCAAAATTCAAATGATGTTGGTTCAGGAAAGTAGATTTAGGCTATTCCACTTCCATGTTTTCCAATGGGGAAGTAATTTTATGGAGTTTTATAGTAGCAGAATAAAGGAAGTTGTGAATCAAGGCATTTTGAAAATACACTGATGAGAATATTATGTAGGTGATATTAACAAGATGGGAAACTCCAGCTACTGCACCTCAAATGCTATCTTATTTCATTTTTAACCTTTCGATTGACAAACAAAATGTTAAAACAGTATATTTAAATTTTTTTTGTCTGTTTATAAGGATGTTATATCTGACACCTTACTGGACAAGGAATGGCTCTTTGAGGGGGTGAAGGATACCCCAAGAGAAACTGAAATTGGGCTTCTGGGCCTGCAGCATTCCAAACAGTCCACAGTCCCTGTAGCTTAAATTAGTGAAGTCTGAAGATACAGCTTCTTTTCAGGAATTCTTGTTCACAACACTTTATATATAGATTATTTTATTTCTTGTTCAGTTTTGTGAGTTCTTTGTATACTATAAATATCAACCTTCTGACAGTTGTGCAGCTGGCAAAGGTTACTCCTATCTTGTAGATCTTTACATGATTAACTTTCCTTCTCCAAGGAGAAGTTTTTTGTTTGTTTCTTTTTTCATAAAGTTCTATTTGTCAGACTTCTTGGCTTTATTTCCTGAAGATCTAGAATCCTATTCAGAAAATTCATGTCTACATCTTTCTCTTACAGTGTTTTTCCTGTTTCAAAATTTCAGGTATTACATTGGGATCTTTGATACATTTGATATCTTTCATTATAACAGGTACAAATACAAGCTTTTTCTTACAGAATTTTGAGTTATTTCCCGATTCCAGCCTTATGCACTGTTTTTTATAGTTAAGGAACTGCTGATCTTTCAGTAACCCTTTAACTCGCTGCAACTTCCTCTAATTCCAGCTGTGGCTCCACAGACTCAGCTGTGACAGAAACCTCTCAATATGCCTCAAGTGGCTACTCTTTCCAGAAGTCATCAGCCATTGGATATTTACACTCAGGCTCCAGGGACAAGAGCACTTTCCTTGCTACTCCTGCTGTGATGTAAACGCCATCTTCCCACAGACTGGACAATTTTCTAGGTACAGGCAGCAGTCACAGTGTTAATCTACTCCTCAAATGCTCTAACGCTCAGACAAACAAGATTATGCATTTGTCACTAAAGACCTATCAAGACAAGGAATAAGACGCTATCCTCTCTAAAAATTAAGCGAGAACAAAATTAATAACAAAACCTGTTTTTAAAGTTACTCAAATGTTAATACAGGGCCTCTTTATCAAATTTTTCACGTTCTGGAGAGATGGTTAAATGGGTAAAGGCTTTTTATCATCAAATCTGAGAAACTGAATTAGATCATTGCAACTTGTGATGTGGATTTGTCTTTTGGCACTCCAAAAATCATGGCATGCATATGCACACGCATGCGTACACACACAGGGAGAGACACACACAGAGACAAAGATATACACAAACACAAAAAGAGAAATAGAGACAGAAACAGAGACAGACAGAAACAAAGACATATAGTGAAGGAGACAGAGAAATAAATATAAAAAAATTTAAACTTATACACTCCTATATAATAATGATCATACAGTATTAAATTATTTAACACAAGGCAACATACAGTTTTCCCTTTTTGTCTTAGCATACAAAATAATGTGATTTCATTATTATTATTTTATGCATCATTTAGAGTCTGGTCATATGGTCCAAAATTATGACCCTCCCAATGGTCCTGCAATAGTACCTCTTCTGATTTCATGCCTGATATACATTCTGCATAAGAGAAAATGGGTGTGTTATTTCCGCCCCCATTATCCATTCCTTTAGCAACTCCTACATGAAAATACCTTTTATTAGCCAGAGTCTTTACCCCTACTAACTGCTGTTTGTGGTACCAGAAGGGATTCTTCACACTAACCAGCTATGAACCCTGACACCTACAACAGTGATCTGCCTGCATGATGTGCTGGTTCAATAGAGGCACAAACGTTGTGGGAGTAACCAATTATTCTCCGGATGAATTTAAGACCCACTCCATGAGCTGGACCCATATCTGGCGCTGCTGGGTGCCCAAGAACCTGAGACTGGGTAAGCCATGAATGTTGGACAAAACGAAATACTATTGTTTTCCTAAAGGAATATAGAAATAAAATAACTCCTAACTTTCTTCTATACCCACAGGTCAGTGTTTAGCTCAATCAATCAGAGAAGTTTCTCCCTATAAGTGGGAACTAACATAGAGCCATAACTAGACAATGCACAGATAGTCACAGTTTGTAACAATCAGCCATAAATGGGAAGTCTTCACCATACCCCTCCCATGAAGGCTCAGGAAATGATGCAGAAGAGGTAGCAGGAAGATTGTCAGAGCCAGAAAGGATGGATGGCAGTAAGGAAACAGTGCCACCCACTCAACAGGTCTGAAGCATGTAAGAGCTCACAGAGACTGTGGCCTGCACAGGTTCAAGTCAGATGGGATCCCAGTGTTGTTGAGGTGGGAGGAGTGGACATAGACTCACAACCCTGACCAAGACGCTATCTCCAATTGACACCCACTTGCAAAGGAAAAAAATAGTTTAAACCAATAATACAACTGAGGATATTAACCGCATTTAAGGGTAGGCCCCATGCCTAGCAGCAGGTGATTAACACAAAATGAACTCAGTGATACTTTCATAGATCTTTTGTTTCATGTTGATTTGTTTGGGCACATTTTTTTGTCTTTCCAATGGTTTGCTTATTTGCAATTGTTTTTGTTGTGTGTGTGTGTGTGTGTGTGTGTGTGTGTTTGTGTTTCTTCTGCTTTCTCTTTGCTCTTTTGGTTTAGGTCTTTCTTTTTTATTATTCTTGTTTGTTGGCTTTTTTTATTGTTTATAAAAAGAGAAAGAAGATGGGAAGTTAAATAGGTTGGGAGATGGAGAGGATCAGGGAAAAGATGGGAGAGGATAAACCATGATCTGAATTATATATACTGTGTAAAATGCTTATTTTTAAAAGAAAGAAAAAGATATGTTCCAAGGAACTTTGTATTCAGTGAGGCTCAGCTGAGGCTTCCTTTGAAGCTGGTCAGTGGTGAATACAGACATACAAGAGCCTCCACAAACTCTTCCTTGGTACAGTCGGTGACAGATGAGGACTCAATACAGTATCCTTAACATCTCCACTGGTACATACTCTCCTGAAATTCCTAAATAGTGCAAAAATGACAAGAAGAATGAAAGACATAAGCTTTATGAAGGAAGAAATTAAACTGTCATCATACAAGTAATATGACCCTACAAAGAAAAATTGGAATAAACCACAAATAAATTACCAAAATCAATAAAATAGTTAGCTGTCTACAAAGTTTTAATGTTTTAGAAAAATTATACATTTTAATTATAAAACTTGCATCATTTTTCACACCACCAAAATAAAATGCCTAAGAATAAATTTAATCAACAGTGTCCAAGAAATCAAAGAACCACAAACTAAGCAAATCCTGAATAAACAAAAGTAAAACCATATTATGGACTAGAATAGACTGTTTTACAAAAATATCAATTCTCCTTAGCTTGATTCATTGGTTCTCAATCTTAGCATACATTAATGGGCACGAAAAACTATATAACGCATGATCCCCACAGGTCAATTTCACTATTGTGAGATACTAGTGCTTCCCAAGGTATTTTTTCTTGCATAATGAGAGAAATGCACAAATAAAATCTAATTGAGCAAGCTTTTTTTTCACATTGTATCCACAGACAACATCTCAATGACCAAATACAGGTATGTCAAGCCCATTGTCAACTAAATAAGACAGCTTATTATACATAGCTTCCTCTATTAAAGATTTTAGAAAAATGCAGAAAGTGAATAAAATTTTCTCAACAATTGATTAAAGTCAAAACCCTTGCATATTTTTTCTCTGTGATTGTGCTCTTAAATACTAAAAATGAAAAATTGCAATTTTAAGTCAAAATTTTATTGAACAATAGTCTACCAAAAGTTTTGATATTGAATAAACATCCTACTTTAAACTTCTTATTTAAAAATTTTCTTTAGTTTTCAATTTGGTAAATGCCGTGGGTGACACTGTGGCATGTAGAGTGGAGTTGATCATAAAATGAGCAATTTGCTGAAAGAAAAGGTTAAAATGTTCATAAAGAGTATTCAGAGGAAAGATAGGGTATTTTCCATCTGGATAAGAGAATGCTTTGTGTAATATTTTGTCTACATCTAAAGTAAAAATCCATAAACTATAAATGATTACTACTTCACTATTATATATCTTTTCAAAATAATTTGGCACAAGTGTCCCAATCTCTT
This sequence comes from Bramus lutescens, assembly GCA_001685075.1. Taxonomy (NCBI): domain Eukaryota; kingdom Metazoa; phylum Chordata; class Mammalia; order Rodentia; family Cricetidae; genus Bramus; species Bramus lutescens. The sequence continues at coordinate 14,391 of LOEQ01001966.1, read as the reverse complement.
AACATCTCTATAATCAGAGTAAATGATCTCTCCTATGTCTGATAGTTTCATATCTTATTTACGCATAATTCTTCATGTACCAGACTATTCTACATTTTTTAAATCTGCAATGGCAAGACAGCACTCACTACTGAATTTGCTATCATCTTATAGTTATCTCAAGATTTCATTTACTGCCACCTTTGAGACTTGAAGTCCATTGAAAATAATTTTTGTATTTATTATAATAATTAAAGCTGTGCTAAAAATTGAACTATACTAGTATTTACTTAATAGATACTAGGTGTCAAATACTTTCTTGGTTTGAATAAGATGGTCTTCACATGTTTGAATACTTGATCACAGTTGCTGGAGCTGTTTGAGAAGGATTAGGAGGTGTGACCTTTTTGGTGGAGGAATGTAGCATGATTAATAAAAACCCAGAGACAGATATTGGGGCTTCCAACCTGAAGGTCAGAAAAACAAAACAGCCAACCCCTTTCTCTTACCTCTACCTCAGTCTGAAATGGAGATCCTGCCTTCAGGAATCTCTGAATGAGACTGTGTCTGACAGCTGTCTCCTGCCATCTTATATTCCTCTCTAGGATTGGGATTAAAGCCATTCATCACTATTTTTGCCACAAAGAAAGTAAATTCCATGTGGAGTTTCTTCAATGTCCATTATATTCTCTGATGTAGATTAGTGCTGCAAGGAGCATACATGTCTCATTGTTATGAAAAAAAAAGAGCCTATGTTACTAAAACATATTAAATGCCATATTCGGTATAACTCTGAATTATTTGAAGATGCCTTGTCTATCTGAAATATATGTTTGACTTTAAAAACATACCTTATGTGACTACAAGTTTGATCGTAATAGGTGGTTAATTACTAACCCTATATTTCCTTACTATCATAAATAGTCAATAATAATAATTTTAAGGACTAGAGATTTGCATTACATTGTTAAATAAGCTATATAAGTATAATACCTTGAACAAAAGTAGAAAAATACATACAATATGTTCTAAAAAATTAATCTCAAATCTGTATCAATATACAAAATTTCTGTACAATACACAAAAGTCCAATCCAATGTAAAAACATTTAAAACTAGTAACTGCTATTTTAAAAGTAGATTCAACAGTCTACCTTTTTATCTTATCATATCTATATCCTCCCTTTGTTCTTTTCAGAGTAAGTTCAATGACCTATCCTTTTATCCTATCACATCTATGTGTTTTTTCTTTTCAAAACAAGATCATATCTATATCCTCATGTTTTCAATAATCTACACTTTTATCCTACCACATCTTTATCTCATTTTTTTCTTTTCAAAACAAGAACCTTGAATACAATTTTTGTTTAGTTTTTTCCTGACCATTATCCATAACAACTTGTAACCAACACACTAAACAAAGACAAACATCCATAATCCATTTTGGGGGAATGTGGACATAGTTTTTGAGGCTACTTACTGCTGACTGTGGATGCTGATAACCTTATGAGGAGCCAAAGAAAATTCAGGATTATGGTTAAGTCCTGACTGGAGTATTCTGTGAGGCTGGATCATCTCAGTCAGCATTCCTAAAGCTTTTCTGGGTGTAGAACGTATAGAACTCAGAAGAAACTGCAACAGAGTTATTCTGAAATGTTGGATAATGTAGGTCATCTGTTCCCATTAGAGATATTTCAGGGGGTCTTCGTTGATCAAATCTTATTTTTCTTAACCCAGAATGAATTCACAGGCCCTTACTTCCTGTGAAAACAAAGGCAAAACCTCTTCTCCAAAATAACATATCTTTGACTTAAAATTTTGAAGTCAAGGAATTTTCAAAATATATAGGTTGGATTAATCCAGCAGCATTTTAATAAAATGTCTTTTAGCTGCTATTGTTTTCCTTCCTCAGCAGCCAAACATTTCAAAGACAGCACAATAACATATGGTACTCAGATTATTTGTGTATTTTTCATCCTTATCTGGAAGCTAAGCCGGGGTGAATGGGAACTGGGAGCACTAGTTTTCTCCCGAACCCAGGGGTCTAAGTTTGAGTCCAATTCTGGCTTGTGCCAATGGCTAAAAAGCATCACACAAAAGGCTTTTTCATAAGTTTGTACCCCAAAAGTTGGGCACCAACTGAAGTATGATTAATAAAATCTCAGAGACAGATGTTGGCCTTCAACCTGAAGACCAGAAAAACAAAGCAGTCAGTCACTGACACTTACCTTGACCTAAGTCTGAAAACAGTGACTCTACCTCCAGGAAACCTCAGAATGAGATTGATACTGAGAACTATCTCCTCCCATTTATAATCCTCTCTGTTCTGGGATTGAGTTCTGGGATTAAAGGGGTACACCACTCCCTCCTGGCTTCTATGGTAAATTAGTGTGGCTGCTGGGATTAGAGGTGTGTGTGTGTCATTGCTACCTGTCTCTTATCTCTCAATTCCGGGGTTATAGGCACACACAGCTACTCCCAGCTCTTTATTTGAATGCTATGGATTCGAACTCAAGTCCTCACACAGACAGAGCAACTGTTTGTGTGTTTAATGTCACCTCCTTTGCTCCCATTTTATTCTTAATGCAAAGGCTTAAAGTACTTGTGTTACAAATCCAGCAATCACTTGAATTCGTTAAGTTGTAAAGTTTGCTATAGTTCTAACTAAAGCTAAACACATTTTATAGTTTTCTAAGCATAGGTACTGTACTTTGAATACAGTGACAGACTGTATTGGAATGGCTCCTGGTTAAATTTTGTAAAAATTCATATTTATTTGTAGCCAAGATTTTCCTGGAAGTTTAAATGCACACACATTTTTTTTTAACTATTGTGCTACCTAATTTACATAACTCAAACATTTTGATAGTCTCCACAAAACCCGACTCACATAAATATTTCATGAAATCTTCAGTGCTACCACTGAATTTTCTTTTCATACATATAAGATTTCAACTGGGAAAAAACATTGTAGTGTTTGTGGTTTATATTTATAAATTCATTATGATGATTCATCTACCTTTCAAAAATAAATTTTAATATTTATTGAGATGATAAATACAACCATTAAACAATTCAATACGTGTGTTAGTGCAAAAATCAGCATTGTCTTTCTCTGAGTACATACTTGGTTTTCCTGAATCTTGCAGGTGGGGAAACAAACAAACAAACACATCTCCTAGAGACGATTTTGCTGCTAAACTTTTTCATAAAGCCATATCTTGGTCACTAAAAACTGCATCAGAATTGCTGCAAGCTATCTGTTAGGACCCCAGGAGGAACTAAATATGTCCCCTGGTTGATTATGCAGCCCTGTCTGTCATTTGAGGGGATAATGAATTCAGAATAGATGCACATTTGCTCCTATCTTAATATATTATATGGTTTAAGCAACTGCACAAAGCACAAAAGGCTGGTGTAATGGGAGCAGGTGGACAGAATTTTCTTGATACCACACACATGTTGGGTGACTCACAACCACATGCAGTTCCAGCTCCAGAGGAATCTGATATCTCTGGCCACCCGAGGCACCAAAATGCATGTGCACATACCCATAAACACACATATATACATAATTGAAAGTAATAAAAATAAATATTTTTTGTAGTAATAGGGGGAGCGGGCCCTGCTTTTCGTCCAGCCCAGCTCCCGCACG